>JALMGF010000501.1:0-87500 GCA_023333645.1 Sceloporus occidentalis | reverse complement strand
TAATCCCGAGAGCGGCCGCCGCCAGCTCCGCCGGGAGAAAAACGCCCTAAATACGGGCTCGTCGTTTATTATTTAGGACGGGGGGCTTTCTGCGGCCAGCACCTTATTGCCCGCGGGGGTCGCCGGCGTTGCAGCTGCAGTCAGACCCTCTGCCATCCAACGGAGAGAGAGACGCTCGGGATTCATGCGATGTTCTGATAGACGTGCGGCGTATGGTGAACGAACGACATATTCCCCCCTGGTTCTGGGTCTGTGCCCCCCCCCCCCGGTCTCCCCCAGGCGTGGTGTATGTGGGGGGTCCTTGGGGGTATATTCCATCGCTAGGACGGGGTGTCCGTTCCGTACTGAGAAGGACAATGGTGGGGCAACCAGTGCCGTCAATGAAAGTATGGGGAGGAAAAAGCAACTGTTGCCCCCAAGAGAATCCATGCTTTTGGTGTTTAAAGCAGGGTTTGGCAATATTCTGCTTCCGGGGTTTGGCGGAGATTTTGGTGAACGGCTGCTCCTTAATCTTTCTATAAACCCTGATCTCACCGGCTTATGGCCCGGGGCCGCCGGCATTCATTCTGCTGCCCGCCGGGGCCGTTCTCGGATGCTTTGGGGAGCGGGAAGCGAGCCGCGAGGGAGGATAGCGTTATTACCCCGCCTATGACAGGTTTAGGAGGCTGGGGTATATCCGTTCATCTCCACGCCCGTACGGGAAGCCACCTCTGACAGCCGGTTCCTTTCCTTTCAGATCTGAACGCTCCACGCCGGGAAGAAGACCTCCTGCATTCTGATGTTGTGCTCGTCCCGTGCGATACGAAGACCCCCCGTTCTGCGCAGCAACCTGCCGGTACGCACCCTCCAAAATCTATTTATAACGCGAGACCAGCTGCCGAGCGCTTGTGACGCCGGCTCGTTCCTCGTCCCGATTCTCTGCCCCTGCCAGACACCGGCAATAAATCATACGGCAGCAGACGCCGGGGTCCAGGCGCCCGGCTCTGACCTTTAATATGCGGCCTAATTATTAATAATAATAATAATATTTATTTATTCGAAAGCGGTCCTGAACTTTGCGCTCCGCTGTATGGGCGGAATTACAGGGGCTTTATTACCGGAGGCGGCTGTGACCCGGATCTCGCCGAGCGCGGGCTGTCTGCTGACACCTCTGATGCGCTGCCGGTGGCTGGGGGGCGCTGCCGGTGGCTGGGGGCGCTGCCTGCGAGCTTTCAGGAACGCCTTATACCTCCTTACAGCCGGCTCGCTGATTTATCTATACATTATACAGGGGGCCGGCTCGCTGATTTAGCTATACATTATACAGGGGGCCGGCTCGCTGATTTAGCTATACATTATACAGGGGGCCGGCTCGCTGATTTATCTATACATTATACAGGGGGCCAGCTCGCTGATTTATCTATACATTATACAGGGGGCCGGTCGCTGATTTATCTATACATTATACAGGGGGCCGGTTGCTGATTTATCTATACATTATACAGGGGGCCGGTCGCTGATTTATCTATACATTGTACAGGGGGGCGGTCGCTGATTTATCTATACATTGTACAGGGGGGCCGGTTCGCTGATTTAGCTATACATTGTACAGGGGGCCGGGTCGCTGATTTATCTATACATTGTACAGGGGGGCTGGTTCGCTGATTTATCTATACATTGTACAGGGGGCCGGTTCGCTGATTTATCTATACGTTATACAGGGGGCCGGGTCGCTGATTTATCTATACATTATACAGGGGGCCGGGGTCGCTGATTTATCTATACATTGTACAGGGGGCTGGTTCGCTGATTTATCTATACATTGTACAGGGGGCCGGTTCGCTGATTTATCTATACATTATACAGGGGGGCCGGGTCGCTGATTTATCTATACATTATACAGGGGCTGGTCACTGATTTATCTATACATTATACAGGGGGGCCGGGTCGCTGATTTATCTATACATTATGCACGGCCCGCTCTTCCTCCAGCAGAAGCTCCTGTGTCATGTGAAGCTCTCCTTTAGTGAACAAACCTTGTGTTCCTAACAGTCACAACTGAATGTAGGTTTTTAGGGGTCCGTCACGTGGCCCCTCTGGCCCTCGCTTGCTGTGTCACGCGCTTTATAGGCTCGGGTCTGTGAGGCGCTCTCGATTTCCGTGAGTTTCTCCGCGTTATTAGTGGCGGAGCAGATGCCGTCTGCCCTTAATATACGTTTGCTGGCTTTACATTTTCTGTAAGAAACTTTTCCTTCTCCTCAGGTGTGTTTCCCGAGGTGTCTGTGTTGGACTTTACAGAACCTGCGCAATCATCGGGCTTCGCTTTACTGCAGACTGGAGCCGGGGCCGTGGCTCGCGCAGGTGGGCATCTCATTTATCATATAATGCGGGGAGTTCCGCACCCCGACGCGGGTTTGTGTGAAGCTGGGACGGGGTATTCTGGCTGCGGGGAGCAGTAATTGGGTTTTTATTATTACGCTGGCTTGGTGCCGGCCGCGCATGCACTGATTCCTCTCTTGCTTTTCTACAGACCTTTCCCAAGGTGCCTTCTCTGAGGAATGGCTCCTAGATGATTTCTCCAAAACGGGAGCCGCTGACGCCCAGAGGGAGCTTGGCGATAAACCGACCGGTACGAGCGCCGCGCTGCTTTATTTGTGGCTCGTGTTCTGTGTGCGGATTTAACGGCGAGTTCAGTAACCGGAGAATAGTGATCGTGCCGGAGTGACTGGCGAGTGTGTGTTTATAGCCGCGCATGCAGCTGTCCCTTCTCTTCACGCCTTTTAATCCGTGGACGCCTGTCTTGTGTTTAGAGCCCCCTGCGATCGCTCAGGAAGCCGGCCTCGCTTTGCCGGAAGGAATAGCCGCAGTCTGTGACTTGTCCCCGGTGTCCGGGGATTTCCAAATCACTGACTCTCATCACGTCGAGGCAGCGGGTAAGGCATAGCTACTTTTTTTGTAACAAAACAAAGTTTTATTCTGCTTGTGTAAGTGCAGCGTATCAGTGACCCGCGTTTCTTTCTCTCCAGGCTTAGAACGTCAGGAATCGGCTGAAATCAAAGAGAAGCCCGCAGAGACGTTATCCCCGGGCTCAGCTCCTGCACCTCCAGCAAGTGAGCCCTTCCCGGAGTCGAGTGAGTGCGAGGAGCAAGGCCTCGGAGTCCGGCTGCGCTTTTCATTGTGAACTGGCTGCCCAAACCCTCCCGCTCACATACATGCGCGTGCGCACGTACACACACCATCTAACATGCTAACACGCACACACCATTGCACACACCAACACGCGCACACACACACACACAAACACACACAATTGCACACGCACACACCATCGCACACGCTAACACACACACACCATCGCACACGCTAACACGCACACAATCTCATATCCTTGTTGCGCTGTCTTTTAGATGTAAAGGCTTCTGAGTACCTGGTTGTTGGTGAGCAGCCGGCAGACTCCGGGGACCCCCGTAACGCGTTGGAGCCTCCGGTCTCTGAGCCCCCGCAGCATCTGCCAGACCCTGCAGGTGAGGACGGTGTATAAGCAGATGTTATGGATCTCCGGGGGCGGTTGGAGCGGAATGCTGCCCCCTCTCTAATGCCAGTTATTTGGCAGTAGGCCGTGTACCCGCGGGCGCCAGTAACCCAGGGCCCCCATCTAACGAAGTCCAAGCACGTCCCGTGTTACCCCCTGGGAAGGTATAAGGGGAACTTGTACAAGCTGGGGGAATATGGGTTGTTCTGTCACCCCATCTGGCTGGTAAAAGCCCTGGGGCTGGGTGGATTAGTATTTGCCCCCCCATGTAGCTCGACCCCGGGAAGTGCTTGGAAAGCGTCCCTGCGTAAATCCCGTCGCTTTATTTGTGATTCGCCTCTTTTGTTTGAGAAGAGTTGTGTCACGGGGTTGAGGCTGACCAGCGAGGAGATTCTAGCGAACGACAAAATAAAATGCAGGATCCTCTCTCCGCTGCCGATTCTATCCAAACAGACGTAAACGCGCAAACCGGGGAAGGAGTCCGGTCAGAACCACTCTGTCAAATGATCCAGTCCAGTGTACCAGAAGAACTCATCGCTTCGGAATCAACAGAACCGCGCCTGCGAACAATTACACCCCGGAGTAACAGAACCGCGCCGCGAACAATTACAGCCCGGAGTAACAGAACCGCGCCGCGAACAATTACACCCCGGAGTAACAGAACCGCGCCGCGAACAATTACAGCCCGGAGTAACAGAACCGCGCCGCGAACAATTACAGCCCGGAGTAACAGAACCGCGCCGCGAACAATTACAGCCCGGAGTAACAGAACCGCACCGCGAACAATTACAGCCCGGAGTAACAGAACCGCGCCGCGAACAATCACAGCCCGGAGTAACAGAACCGCGCCGCGAACAATCACAGCCCGGAGTAACAGAACCGCGCCGCGAACAATTACAGCCCGGAGTAACAGAACCGCGCCGCGAACAATCACAGCCCGGAGTAACAGAACCGCGCCGCGAACAATTACAGCCCGGAGTAACAGAACCGCGCCGCGAACAATTACAGCCCGGAGTAACAGAACCGCGCCGCGAACAATTACAGCCCGGAGTAACAGAACCGCGCCGCGAACAATTACAGCCCGGAGTAACAGAACCGCGCCGCGAACAATTACAGCCCGGAGTAACAGAACCGCGCCGCGAAGGTGTCCAGTCCGATGTAATGGAATGGCACGGTGAACAATTATGGTCTGACGCCACGGACCCGCACGGCGAAGGTTTCATATCTGAACAGCCCTCTCCTGTTGTGGCCGATCAGCCGAGCCCTCCTGAGATTCCGGAAAAGCACCAGACACCACTGGCCCCCGGTGCTGAAGAGCCGTCTCCACGTCCCAAAGCCTCAGAGGACAAGAACCAGCAGCCAGAACCTCCTCGTGAACCACAAGGTAAGAAGCGGGCGTTTTGGTTATGTTGGTGTCCGGACTGAGTATATTAATCGGGTAATAAAGGCACGATCGTTAAACCCCGGTGCCGGCCGCTCGGTTCAGCGCATTGATTCAGATGGTTCTCGGCGCTCGCTGCCGTGGCTTCGGTTTTTTGGTTACTTTCACGGTGTTGGGTAATTTCCCTTAAACCTCCCCCTCCCCCCCCCCCCCGTGTGTACATTATCCCCGGCCCCCTGGAACTCATCGCTCAGTCCAGTACGTTCACGGTGATTATCATTGGACTTTTCTTCTCAGGTTAACAAAGGGATCGGCGCGTGAAAGTCTGCCGTGACCGTTTTACTTTAACATCCTTTTGGTCGAGGTGGGCCGTGTCTGCTAAATGCGTAAATGCTGCTTAATTCCATTGTCGTTCTCGGTATAGTTAGGGTGACTTTACCGGGGTGAGGGTTTCTTCGCCGTCTGAGCGTAGATAGATCCGGGATTATTCCTGAAGAGGGATATTTAAAGGGTTAATAATTACGTGGAATTGTCCGGTTTTGTTCTTGAAGTTCTGATCCGTAACTCGGGTGACGCGGTCCTGGTGAATGTTCAGAGAACTTCATGTGTTCCTGTTGTATCTACAGCATCTTTAAAACAAGCTTACAGAACGAGCGACGGCAAATCCGGCCGCACAAAACCGGGTTCAGAACCGTATGTAGCCGGGCCGCTCCAGAAGCAGTCATGCGTGGACGTGGCTCCTGCAGAAGGTTTGATGTCTCGAGCCAAAGCGCTGCATAAAAAGGCTCACGATATCGCGGAGAACCGGCGCGAAGCCACGAGAGAAAGCGGCGATGCCGACGGAGCTCAGGCCATGATGAAAAAGAAGAAAAAGAAATCGAGACAAAAGAGAGTCTTCCAAAAAGAGTCTGAGGTTGCAGGAGAGGGACTGCATCCGGATACCCAAGCCTTACCGCCATCAAACGGAAGCCCACCTCTGCGGGAGGCTGGAGGACCCCAACAGCAGAAGACAGACTGGGGGGAGGAGAGGAAAGCGCTTCCCAAGACGGATAAACCGCTTCTCGACCTTCATTGCCCCGTCAGCTTGGGCAACAAGGACTTCAAAGTGTCCCCGGATGGCCCTCGCCTCCTAGAGAAAGGAGCGATGGACGCAGAAATAAGGGAAGGAGAGCTTGTGGCTCCGGAGGAACGTCGGCCGCTTCCCGACCCCCCGCCACAAACGTCGCCTCAGCGCTTCCTGGAAGAACGCGGGGGATCTGAGAGTCCTTGGGAGGCCGACGTTGGTTTTGCTGGTAAAGCTGCTACTGAATGCCCGTTTCTAAAGCACGAGATCGCGGTTCCTCCCGGACCCCCGGCTATCAAACCCGATACAGGAGACGGGGCGCTGCCTCCTCCGAGAGCGCTCTCCGAGGGGGAACGGGCCGGAGAGGATTTCCCCCGCCAGGACGGCGATGCCGAGAGACCCCCGTCCGCGAGGCGCGAGAAGCCGGATAAAAGAATCAAGAAGCCGAGGCATTCGAAGCCGCAGAGCGGAGCGACGGACGCCGGGCTCCCAGAAGCGCATGGTTTACCGGTGGAGCTGCCCCTTTTCCCAGGAAACGCACATTTCAGTGACGAGACGGGGCCCCCGATATCGGCAAAAATGGCTGCCGCCGACCGGCGTGAGAGTGGAAGGATGTTCACTGAACAGACCGCGAAGGAAAAGAAAGAAAAAGACAATCGTAAAACGCACCTCGCGGAGCCCGTCCGGCCCGACCCGGCCCTGCGTCTGCCTATTGAAACTCAATCCGGCCAGGGACGCCTGCCCTCCGATACTGCGGCAGATAATACGACGACCAGCAGCGAGGCTTCATTCTCTGCCGACAGGGAAGACGGAGCGGAGGTGAAAGCAGACTGCCGAGGCTTACACAGTCCAGATCTGGGAGGGAAAATGCCAAAGTGTGCCGCAGTTACATGCCCAGTTGCAAAATATAATCCACCTGCTTTAGAACAGGTGATGGGCCAGTTAGAAGCAAAAGAAGCAAGTCTGGACCCCAAGACTTATGATAGAAAGCTGGAGCCTTTAGAAGCCCCCGGATGGAATGAGACTGTCGGCGTAGGACTAGCGAGCCCCCGGAGTGTAACCAGCGACCTAACCTCCAAAAACGAGCTTTCCGACCAACAAGTGAGAAACAAAAAGGGTAAAGCCCACCGGGCAGCGGCCCCCGAAGCGGCTACTGATAGTGCTGGTCTGGGGGTGACCCTTGGTGCAGCGTCACTAGGTGAACCTGAGGTTCCCAGGGGCCACAAAACAGAAAGCAAACTCATAAAACAAGCATCAGAAGAGCTCCCGGCGCGCCCGGCTGGGGGTCCGACTGAGCCGGCAGAGAGAAATGGAGGGGATGGCAGAAAATCCAAACCCAATGCAGGTATCGGGTCAGCCGTAGAAAATATCAGCGCCGCGAGTTACGAGGCAGAGCTTCGGGGCATATTTGGTTCTGATAATAAACTATTTGGATCAGAACCAAAATGTAGCCTTGAAGAGCAAAAAGAAATGGGTCTGCACCCCGAGACCACCTTTTCCGGGCAGACGATTCGTGTACAAAGCGAGAAAACAACCAAAAGGGGAAAAATAAAAGCGGAGTCCAGCAGCGCAGCCCCCGTAACAAATACAGAGGGTATCGGAACCGGGGCCGAGCCTCAGGGGCTCCTCGGTTCTGACGTCACACAGGGGACCGGACCAGAGCTGACGTGTAAACCTAAAGTGCCTCCCGGCGTCAGGAAAGCAGACCGGGGGCATTTAAAGCGCCCTCACAGTGCAGAGAAGGGGGAAATCCCCGCCATAGAGAGAGGCCAAGTCACAGAAGATGTGGCCCACGGTCCTGCACGGCCCCCAGAGGGCCAGAACCCACCAGAGGAGGAGATGCCGGACGGGGAGAGCGCTGCTGCAGACTTCTGTTTATTTCAACCCCAATTAGCATGGAGTCAGAGAGGGTTAGTAGAACCAAGGCATTCTCAAGAGTCGGACTTAAAGCAGCTGGATGAAGATATTTTAATCCTGACTACAGGCAGCCTCCCCGAGAAACTCCAGAGGAAGGGGGAATTAAGTGCGTCCCGTAATAAAGCGGAGGAACACGCGGAGCTTGACCTGCTGAGCCGAGCCGTAGAGAAAGCCGCGTGCGATGTCCTCCCGGCTCGTATCCCTCCATCGGCTCCAGCGGACGGAGAGCAAAATGCTAAAGAAAAACAAGGGCACGGAGGTGCGGAGAATGTCTCTGAAGAGGCCAAAGCGCCGAGCGGCGCTGTCTCCGGCGGGACGGGTCCTGCGCTCCGCGATACCCCGGACCCCCAGCCACATCCCTCAAGGCTTCCGTCTGCTGAGGCATCGTTTGCTTCCGTGACGGTTTTAGGAGCAGGGGGTCCCGAGCCTCACGCGGCTTCTGCTGACGTGAAACCGAGCCGCGCGGAGCAAGCGACCTCCGGGTCAGCAGAAAACACGACGAACGTCGCACAGGACGGGCTAAACGCGCCGGAAACGGGCAAAACAGAGCTGCGGTACGGGGGGCTACCGCAACCCCCGAGCAGCCCTCCGGACGTCGGGTCGGACCTAACTCTCCCGCCAGAACCTCTCCCTGAAAGGGTTCCTGAAACCGGCCGTCTGGTTTCTGCCGGCGTCCAAGATAAAAAAGCCGTCCCTAAAATCCAAGCCCCTCCGGCACCCTCAGTGAAGGACGAGGTGAGCAAAAAGACCCCATTAAGGGCTGAAATACCCCAGCAAAAAACCCCACCAAAGGCTGAGGACAAGACAAAGACCACCCAACCTCTGAAAGGTTACATGAGACCCACCAAGTCCAGAGGTATCACTCCTCCACGCGTGAAAGCGGAGTCCAGGCAGGGGAGGGACGCCCAGCTAAGCCCCCGAAATAAAGGTGTGTGCGTGTTTTGCAGCTAACGGCATTGGCTTGAGTTGGATTTGACTTGCATCTTACGTGTCCGTGTTCTGAGCATGCGTGTGCAGCGCTAAATAACTGCATGCTGCCCGACGACCTCGCTTGCGTGTTTCACTATTATGGCGTTATTGTGGTGCGGATACTTGCCGTCCGCGCTGTCGGGGTGTATTTTAGGGCCGTCGTGGGTGAGGCCGCCATGTTTATTGCGGGGGAGAAATGTCAGTTCTCCAGGGCCCCCAAAAAATATTATTTTGGACCCCTGTGTATCGCGTTGGAACGTCTGCCCCGACCCGCTGACCGAGACGTCTTTACTCTGTCGCTTGTTCTGAATAGAAGTCCGTTTGGGTGATTTTAAGAACTTTTTAAATAACCGGCCCCGGCGGACCCCCATTATCTGCCCTCCGATCCCCTGAAACTATGGAGGCTTCACGGCTTCGGTGCCGGCCTCTAACTGGTTAACGTTTAACCTCTTTGTGCTCTGATTAGTCAAAGACGAGCTGGGCCGGATCCGTCCTTTACTAATGAGTGGTAATTAGCGCTGATATCCGTACACCGTACCCTCATTATCCTGCTTTTATGTGTTGCCATGGAAACGACTGAATCCCAGAATAAGATCACTGTACAAACTATCTGTGAGGCGCAAAAAAATGGAAAGGGTAAAAACAGCGTGAAAAAAAAAAGATATAAATAGCCGCGCCGGCTGAATCCTCCAGAACAGATACCGGACTTAACTCTGCCGGCTCGGGAGTCTTATTTTATACTTTATTCTCCGTCTTTTAGGTGTTAAAGTGCGAAAAATAACAATTTCTCTTTAGTCATAACCCAGTGTTGTAATATTACACCCCCTCCAGTGCTGTATACAGTAATATTACTCCCCCCAGTGCTGTATACAGTAATATTACACCCCCCAGCGCTGTATATAGTGATATTACACCCCCCAGCGCTGTATACAGTGATATTGCACCCCCCCATAGCTGTATATAGTAATATTGCACCCCCAGCGCTGTATATAGTAATATTGCACCCCCCAGCGCTGTATATAGTAATATTGCACCCCCCAGCGCTGTATACAGTGATATTGCACCCCCCAGCGCTGTATACAGTGATATTACACCCCCCAGCGCTGTATACAGTGATATTACACCCCCCAGCGCTGTATACAGTGATATTACACCCCCCAGCGCTGTATACAGTGATATTACACCCCCCCAGCGCTGTATACAGTGATATTACACCCCCCCAGCGCTGTATACAGTGATATTACACCCCCCCAGCGCTGTATACAGTGATATTGCACCCCCCAGCGCTGTATACAGTGATATTGCACCCCCCCATAGCTGTGTATAGTGATATTGCACCCCCCCCATAGCTGTATATAGTAATATAAACATAACCCCCAGCCCCCCCCCAGCGCTCTATACAGTAATGCCGGCCGGTGACAAAAATGCCCTAATAACCCCCTTTATCTGCAGACCCGGAGCCGCCGTTGCTGTCAGTCATGTGATATTTTGGGGGGACTTTCCCGGCTCAAACGCCACACTGAGCCGATGCTTTATGGCGATGCTAATGAAGTCCGTTCCCCCATAGACTTTCATCAGTCAGAGAGTCCGGCTGGGTAATTAAGACTGAGCCATTCTATTGTCCCCCCCACAGGCAGTATGATAAGGAGTCGGGGGGTTTAGTAGATCAGGGATCAGATAACAGAGCGAGAATCATACAAACGGCTGATATGCAGCTGCCTGAAAACTTTATATTATGGGGCAAAAACTACAACTGGGAGAAAAAAAGGAAACGGAGCGATATTTTTAATCTTACACTAGAGAATCATTTGTTGAGCTTTTACGTTTATAGTAAATGTGATGCTAATGCTTGGGCCTCCTGTGATGGAGTGTGAAGGGTTAATACTACCCATGATGATGCTGCTGCTGGCACGGGGGTAGCGGTTAAGCTGCGCGTTCCACATACATGTAACTAGGACATGTTACACGTGCGTGACGCTCGCCTGTGGTCCCCCCCCCCATGCGGCGTGCAGGAGTGGGGGGTCTTCAGCATTTACCCCACTGAGTTACCCTCCATATTCTCTAAACCCCCACTGGGGGGGCCTGCGCTCTGTGGGGGGGCCGCTCGAGGTCTGTAAATCATAGCATAGAGGTTTTTTTCTCACCCGGGAAGCGATTGCAGAGCGTTATCATCACATCTATATATCGCGTCTGTCTGTATCGCGTCTGTCTGTCTGTATCGCGTCTCTGTCTGTCTGTCTGTATCGCGTCTCTGTCTGTCTGTCTGTATCGCGTCTGTCTGTCTGTATCGCGTCTGTCTGTATCGCGTCTCTGTCTGTCTGTCTGTATCGCGTCTGTCTGTCTGTCTGTCTGTATCGCGTCTGTCTGTCTGTATCGCGTCTGTCTGTCTGTCTGTATCGCGTCTGTCTGTCTGTCTGTATCGCGTCTGTCTGTCTGTCTGTATCGCGTCTGTCTGTCTGTCTCTGTATCGCGTCTGTCTGTCTGTCTCTGTATCGCGTCTGTCTGTCTGTCTGTCTCTGTATCGCGTCTGTCTGTCTGTCTCTGTATCGCGTCTGTCTGTCTGTCTCTGTATCGCGTCTGTCTGTCTGTCTCTGTATCGCGTCTGTCTGTCTGTCTCTGTATCGCGTCTGTATATCGCGGAGTGAAGCCGTCGGTATTATCAATGAGGAATGTGTTGGGGGGGGGATGGGAGGAGCACGGAGACCACCGTGACGTCGGGATCTGCTGCTCGGTTCAGTAAACGCTCAGAGCAGGCGAGGAGAAGCCGGGGGAAAGATGTCGTCCTCCAAGCAGCCGGCCCCTCTCACCGAATACAGCCAGCTGTGCAAAGCCAGGACCCCCGAGAGCTTCGCCGAGACCCCCCGGCCGGCCGAGCCCCGGAGAGAGTGCGCCAAAGCCGAGTACGAGTGGCACAGGACGGAGGGCAAGCTCAGCGAGATCGGCCGGATTAACGACGGCCTCGTTAAGAACGTCGGCTTCACGGATGAAGACAAACTGTGCTGCTTCGAGGCAAAACTCGACAGAAACCCCCAGGAGTGCGAGGGGCCCGGGGCCCCGATCCACGCCAACTCCACTCGCCTTATTCCCGAGACTCTGCCCCGCTCCGCAGAACAATGTCATTCCCAGAGTCCGGACATGCACCGGGCCGGTCCACCGGGGCCGCTCCATGCTTTCCCTCACACGGAGCCGATAACCGACCAAGAAAAAGCGGCCAATAAATCCGGCTCGGAGTCCGACGGCCGGCGGGAACCCAATCCCTTCCTGTGCGAGTCGCTGACACTGAACACTAACCCCTTCCTGGCCGGTGACTCGCGGGAAGTAACCGCAGCCCGGAGCCCCCCGGATTCCACAGCAAGCCCACCGACTACCACCGTGGAGCTCGCTCAGGAGGACGGCGCGCCCCACCAGGGCAACAAGGCTGGGGATCGGGGGGAAGACGGCTTCGTCGCGGATGCCGAGGATGAGTGGCCGCTGATAGACCGAGCTTCTTATCAGAGGAAGGCGATACGACGCGCCATGTCTGAGTGCTCTCACTTGGCCGTCCCCCCAGCTGTCAACACTGCCGATAAATATCCCGACGCCCCCGGAGAGAAGCCCCCCGGTGACCCCGAGTCCGGGCCCAAAAGGAACCCCAATTCCATGAAAAGGTCCATGACGGTCGCAGAAGAGCAGGTGGGGTACGATGACTTCACGAACACGCGTGACGACGCAAGACTAACTCCGCGTACCGCCAACAAGCTACACGCTGGGGGCCGGGAGGATCTGCCTCCCCCCGAGATCCCACCGAGAAAACTGGAGCAGATCCCAGAGGGTGGGAGCAAAACCCAGGAGGATCCCCAGATCCCCAAACCCACCCTTCCCTACAATGACGGTCCAGGAGGAATGGGGGCCCCTGATGTGAAATTGCCCCAGCCCCCCACGGGAGGGCAGAAGGCTACCACGGGTACGTTTGGGGCATTACCTCCTTTCTGGAGATCTACACGTAATACGGGATCCGGTGCTTCGGGGAACCGGCGGCCGTAGACAGTCCAGCGAGAGGATTCCGCATCTTTAGTTTACATCGTGCAGGATTATTCCTCCCCATTAAGTTCTCCTTCCTCTATTAAGTTGCTGATTGGTTCAGGAAGCCTTTGTGGGGTTGGGGGAAGAGAATATCAGGAGTGGAAATTGATCGGATAATGCTGGCTCTGCCACAGGCTGCCACTTCATCGAGACTTCTTATTAAACGAAATATCCCCAAATTACCGGCCGGCGCCAGCCATGGGTCGTTATAATTATTGACGCTGACGCCGGTTCCCCCTTTAGCGATAATTAGATCCCCCCCCCCATTATCGGGCTGGTTTTAGACGGTGGCCCTGCAGGGGCCGTCCTCCATTACCCTACCTTGTATGTGAACGGTTTATTGCGGCTCCCTGCTGGTTACCCACTGGATTTAAGGGTTAATAATTTTGAACCTGCTGGCAGAGCGGCTCCGTCTTATGTTTGAAGGTCACATGACGTTCGGCTCTGTGGCGCCTGCAGACACAGGAGCGCTGTCACTCCTGGATGGCGTAACGTTAACCCCTTTCACTCAGCGGGTTTTTGGGTCGCTTTCCTCTGGTTTTATTATTCTGTTCCCTTTAAGTTAACCCTTTGTGTTGTAGAGAAGGGTTGTTAGGTCACCGCACTGCTGGTATAACTGATCCTGTGGAGGTCTGTGTGACATACGTGTTGCGTGTTACACGGTGTGCTCTGTACTCACCCTGCTGACACGCTCGCTCTCGGGTACGTCCGGCGCTGATACCCCGCTGACATCCCGATACCCCGCTGTACCGGCAGCTTGGAGATTAACCCCTTAAGGACAATGGGTGGTCCCTAAACTCATTGAAAACAATGCATTTTGAGTATGTACGGGCTTTGTCATTAAGGGGTTAAAAGTTTCTATTAAAGTTGCTGATGGATAAACAGAAGATGCATTTTATAGATGAATCCGGCCCCCGAGGATCAGCGCTGGTTTCTACCCCCATCCCGTCACCGGCTCTGACACCTGCATGAACTCATCTCTGCATTAACCCTTTGAAGTGCAGCGAATATCTACATGATTGTAACGCTGCTGTTGTATTTTTTTGTATTTGTGAATATTTCACGTTTTTCTTGTTTTTGCAGGAAAATCCGAGGCTGTCGGGCAGATCGAGGAGAATCGGGGGAAACGACATCACGGCCCCTCCGAGCAAAGAGCTTCCCGCCAGTCCGGAGAAGAAGAACAAGGTCCGTGTCTTACTGCGCGGCCTGAGCGGGGATCGATCGCCTTCGCAGCGCGTTGTTACTGATGTAGAGGGCGTAGAGCTGTGGTCGGAAGAGCTTACAATCTAATGGTTTGATTAGTAATCCATCGCTGAGACTCACGGCCGCCTGCCCCCAGTGCAGCGTTATGGAGGGGATCGATCTGTAAACGGCTTCCTGTATTATCGGGGAGATTTCTCCACATTTGCTGTTTTTTTGGGGGTTTTTTTTCTCATTTTCTCTTTTTTCTCCTTTTCCGAACCCTAAGGCCGCGACGCCAACCGCCAAGCCGGCAGCCGTTAAAAGCAAACCCGCCGCAGCTCCAACCCCGAAGAAACCCATCTCTGCGCCCACCCAGAAAAAGCCACCCAGCCCCGCCGCAGCTCCCAGCTCCACTACCCCCAAGCGCCCCCTGGGGAGCGCCGGGAGACCCACGAACTTAACCCCTAAAGACCCCAAAGAAATCAAGCCGAAGGTAAGATGACCGTTGGGTGTCTCTGCGGTCAGTGCTCCGGAACCGGCTATGTGATGGCCCCCCAATATTCAGACAGCCCCCCATGTGCCCCCGGACGCTGTCGGCTCCACTTCCTCCGCGCTTCGCTCTCTGGACGTTGATACGTAAAAAACATTGAGTCTGAGCCGCCGACAGGCTATTCCGGCCCATCCGGCCCCCGTCTAGTTGCTGTAAAGACTCAAACCTTAATCAGTCGTTGGTCTCGTCTTAGATTCAGGAGCTGTATGTCTATCCCATGCATGTTTAATACCCTCACTGTATTACCCTCTACCACTTCTGCTGGGAGGCTGCTCCACTTATCTACCACCCTCTCCGTGAAGATTTGATCTCTCACCTGGGGTAATCCAAAAAAAAAAAAGGAATAAGTCCCTTATTACCCGGGCTGTACTAGAACAGGGTCGCCTGAACTCAGTTCACACTTTATCGTCCGTGTCCCTCGCCTCCTCACGCGGCGGGTTTGTGGATTATATTCGTTTGCCCATTTAGGTGTTTGGAGCCTCCGCTGGGTCACAGGTCGTGGGCGATGGTTCTGTGAATAAATCCTCCCGCAGGCAGCTCCTGTTAATAAAAGCCCAGTGGGGGCCGATTGCCGGCCCGGAGAGGCCAAGCCGATTAATTTCCGTTGGCAGAATGAAAGCTTTTGGGAATTGTTACCTTTTTGTGTGACTTTCTGCAGCTGGGTTTAGAGTAACCCTTGAAGTGCCGGGGAACAGGCCCTGGTAGGCAGTTGGTTAATCCCGTCGCGCCCCCCTCTGCCGGTGCAGCTTCATAGACGATCGTGTAGCCGGCCATGCGCAGCCAGTCGCCGCGTTACAATGTGTCCTGTGACTTTGCAGAGTCTGGATCTGAAGAGTCCGGTAAAGAGTCCGGACAAGAAGCCCACGGCTGCCAAACCCACCCTGACGTCTACCCCTCGCTCCGCTGCCAAGGCCAGTCCTGCGACCCCGAAACCGCCGTCTGCCGCGGCACCCAATACTCCAAAATCCACGGCCACCCCGAAGCGGCCGGCCCGTAAGTAGCTCCATCGCGGTGCGTGGACGGGGCTGGTGATAAATCCAGGTTAGAACAGACGGGGTCCTGCTGGGGAGAAATAACCATCCACAGCTTTACTGATTTATCTATACGTTATACAGGGGGCCGGTCACTGATTTATCTATACATTATACAGGGGGCCGGTCACTGATTTATCTATACATTATACACGGGGCCGGTCACTGATTTATCTATACATTATACAGGGGGCCGGTCACTGATTTATCTATACATTATACACGGGGCCGGTCACTGATTTATCTATACATTATACAGGGGCCGGTCACTGATTTATCTATACATTATACAGGGGGCCGGTCACTGATTTATCTATACATTATACACGGGGCCGGTCACTGATTTATCTATACATTATACAGGGGGCGGCTCGCTGATTTTAACTATACGGCCTTTTAACATTGTATGGGGGGGTATGTAATGTATAGACGCGGAAGCCTCTCCGCTGCGGCGTCTTTCAGGCGAACATCTGGAGATTAGAAAAAACCCTGAATTAATTTTCGGAGGGATCGGATAATCCTCTCCTCGCCTCGCTTCCATTAACTCCTCGTGTGCTGGGAGCACGATGCCCAACGGGTCACAACTAATATCCGTGAGAAATGATAAACCGGCTGAAACCCAACCGGACAAATGCGGAGTGAGTCTCCCTTAACGCGGTATAACTCACACTGAGTCCTAGAGGGGTGCGTTATCCACCCCAATGAGTGTCCGCAGCTCAGCGATAAGTCGCGCATGTTTGCCGATGAGTGCCCGTTGGCCGCGGCGCTCTCGGGTCTGCGGCGTCGGCTGCAGTTAAACAGACTTTGAAGGTTTGGATTTTGTTTTTTCTGCAGCTGCAAAGAACGACGTGAAACCCGCAGAAGCCAAGAAAACCCTCGCTAAATCCCCCACAGGTAGGTGGATACCCGGCCCTCGGGGCACCTTCACTGCCCCCCTCCGGCGTCATGGGACTTCTGGGTACACGGGGGGGTATCATGGGGTACAAAGTGTTTAATTGAGGAGATGTAGCCACAGTACAGAGCGCCCGGGGGCCGTGATGCGGACGGTGTGGTCGGGTGGACAGGATTGGGGTCCGGAGGGAAGCGCGTTCCCGGGAGGCGAGGTGGGCTGCAGCGCCGGAGGTGACTTTGTTTAGTGGGGGGTAGATGGTTCTTCATTTGTAAGAAGTTCCTTTTCTCTGTTAAAAAAAAAAAAAAAAAACACAGGGCGGCCGACATCCGGCGGTGATTTATTATTTATTCCGGCTGCCGCTCTCTGCCGTTACAAAAAACACCCCCCCCGGTACTCTACGCTCAGTATAACAGAGCGGGTGTCGGGGCTCTCTTCCTCACGCGTGCCGACTGGTCTCTCGCTCGCTCCCGCACTCTGCCTGGTCGCTCTCTCTCTCGCCCTCTGCCTGGTCTCTCTCTCTCGCCCTCTGCCTGGTCTCTCTCTCTCGCCCTCTGCCTGGTCTCTCTCTCTCTCTCTCTCTCTCTCTCTCGCCCTCTGCCTGGTCTCTCGCCCTCTGCCTGGTCTCTCGCCCTCTGCCTGGTCTCTCGCCCTCTGCCTGGTCTCTCGCCCTCTGCCTGGTCTCTCTCGCTCTCTCTCGCCCTCTGCCTGGTCTCTCTCTCTCTCGCCCTCTGCCTGGTCTCTCTCTCTCTCGCCCTCTGCCTGGTCTCTCTCTCTCTCTCGCCCTCTGCCTGGTCTCTCTCTCTCTCTCTCGTCCTCTGCCTGGTCTCTCTCTCTCTCTCGCCCTCTGCCTGGTCTCTCTCTCTCTCTCGCCCTCTGCCTGGTCTCTCTCGCCCTCTGCCTGGTCTCTCTCTCTCTCTCGCCCTCTGCCTGGTCTCTCTCGCTGTTAATCTCAGCGTTTGGTTTATTCCAGAACTGAACCGAACAAAACCTGCGGCATCCGACTTGGTGAAGACGAACGGGGCGCCTCCTTCCAGCCCCGGTCCCAGCCGCCCCAAACCTACCAAACCCGCCCTACCCAAACCAGGCTCGGCTCCCGGCGCGGCCCCCGATGCCAAGAAGCTGCCGACTGCCAGACCGGCCCCAGCGAGCAAGCCCGGCTTGGCAACGAAATCTGCAGCAGCTGCCCCCAAGCCGAGCGTCGCCCCCAAGCAGCCTCGTCCGGCCAGCGCCCTGGCACCGGATCTGAAGAACGTCCGCTCGAAGATCGGCTCCACGGATAACCTAAAGCACCAGCCTGGAGGAGGCAAGGTAAGCGCTGGCGGGGAGGAATGAGACGCCCTGCCCTCGTGGTCTGGCTCATCACCAGCCGGTCTCGGCAGACACGCGGTCGCCGTATTTTGTGTACGTGGAAGGCGGATGCAGATAGCGAGACGCTTTATCTTTTTTTCTTAGATTTATTGAAAGCCGTGTTTTGTGATCCGTAAATTTTTCCCCATTCAGGCTAAAGTTGAAAAAAAAACTGTGCCCGCCGGCACAGCCGTCCGAAAGCCTTTGGCCCCTGCTGGCCCTAAACCCACCACCGCTAAGCCCGCAGACACTAAAGAAAGTGCCCCCAAGCAGCCCAATGGCAAAGTGAGTTGGTGCTGTCCGCTTTCCTCTCTGCCTCGCCTTTTAACCCTTTATCACAAGCTGCAGCTTTCCTCTCCTTCACTGCAGCTCTGCAGCTGCCTTCCCTCTGACTCTTTGCTGCAAAGTGATTTTTTTTTCCCATCAGATTCCTCTTTCCGTATCTTTCTTGTTTTAACCTCTAACGTTCTGTGAAATATTAAGTGTGGTTCTGCAGTTTATTATTATTTATTATTATTAATGAACCGCGGGGTGGAAAAAACACTTCCTGGAAGTAATCCTGTAAAGATAGTGAGGCTTTTATTTAACCCCTTCAAGTGATTGAGAGACGAGGATCCAGGAACGAATAAGATTTTTAAGCCCCCGTTTGCCACAATCCGTGTATGTATATAATTAGTATGTACGTTGATATAATATATTAGTGTGTGTGTGTGTATATATAATTAGTGTGTGTGTGTATATGTATGTATGTGTGTGTATATTTATATATATATATGTGTATATATATATATAATTAGTGTGTGTATATATGTAGATTTTGTAAAGGTGAGCGCTGGCTTCCTGGTTGGGCTCGGTGTGCCGCCCCCCCGGCTGGAAGGGTTAAACTAGCGAGTAATAGAAAAGCAAAAATAACGGCGTAAGCGTGTTTCTGTGTGCCGGCCGCCGCGTCTGTCCTCGGGGGGGGGGGGGGGGTTGCCGGCCGGGCTTCTGTCCGTTCACCCATGTTCAGGAATCATGACTTTTATGACGGACGACGTGTTTGCGTCGGGGCCGGTGTCGTTACTTTTGTTCCCGGTGCTTTCTAGACTTTCCGGCTGCATTGAAGCTGCAACTCCTAAGATGCTTGGCTGCCGGGAGGCAGATCGCGTCCGTCTCCGGGGCTTTAATACAGACAGCAGAGAGCGCTGACTCCGTGTGCGGCACTTGCGTCATGTCTGCTTCGCCCCCCCCTCTCTCGTGTTAACGCCCCCCCCTCTCGTGTTAACGCCCCCCCCTCTCGTTAACGTGTCCTGTGTCTTGCCGTGTAATCTCTCTAACCTCCTCTTCTGTGTCCTTTTATCCCCGTCCTGCGATGCTCCAGGTCCAGATAGTCTCCAAAAAAGTGAACTACGGCCACGTGCAGTCAAAGTGTGGCTCCAAGGACAATATTAAGCATGTGCCGGGTGGTGGGAATGTAAGTATGGGCTCCGGGCTCCTCGAAAAATCCTCTTTCCTGTATATTTCTCTATGCTCTGACTAACCAGGTGTTTGTGTGCCGGCATCGCCTTGTCTGTACCCCCGCGGCGCAGCCCCCCCGCAGCGCAGCCCCCCGCTAACCGCTACATGTAGTCTGCCTGTGAGCGCGAACTAACTGCGTGTTTGCCGTAATTCCCGGGACTCGAGCCCCACTGAGCGTGGCAATACTCATCACTCCTTCCATATGAAGTAAATAAAGGGTTAATGAGCCGGATGCTATGAAAACCCTGTAAACCGGTGACTCGAGTGAGGTGAGACCCCAAATAGGCAGAATCCAGGGGTTCCTCTGTGCCCCCCAGTGCAGGGCTTTTGGGTTCCCTTGTAGACACGGATCCGGCCTGCCGGACAGACGGGTTATTGGAGCGTCAGATTTCCCTTAAACCAGGCAAAGTAGCGAGACGCTTCGCGCATCCGACGGGCAGCTGGTGGAGCCCATCCTGACTGGATCCGCGATCCGTTACGCCAAGGGCGCATGCATCACCTGCTGCGCGGCGGTCGCAGGGGAGGTGGGGGAGGGGCGAATGCGTTTAGGGGGATTCTGAGTATTTGCAATAACGTTTTAAGGGCACCGCGCATTCAAAGTAAACCAGACCTCTTGTGACCTCAGGGCAGGATGTCTGTTGGTGTCTTTCCTCCCCGCTGGCTCGCTTGCTGTCCTGGGCCGGCCCCGGATCCGCTACGTGGGTCACTCCGCGTTTTCTCTGCGGTGCAGCTTTCTGCCCCGTTTTCTGCGTTTTTTCCGTCTGTCCTCGTTCTATTTTTCCGTTGTTCTCGGTTCTGATGCCGGCCTCTCCTCCCTCCGGCCGCCGCTCGGCTCTTCGGCTTCAGATCCGGCACTAAAATGCATATTATTTTCAGGTTACAAATGCGTCAAAACCCACTGCAAGCAGCGCTCGCCCGCACGCACCCAGCAGCCTCAAACCGGGCAGCGCCAACGTGAGTAAACGCCGCCAACGGCCGCTCATCTCTGGCTTGGTGGCCACGACGTGTGGCTTTTTACCTTCTGACGCTGACTTATAGCACCCCCTGCAGGCGAGGCTGGGCCAATCCCAGGAGCCGGGTAGCCGGGGGTCCCGTAGATTTACTGCAGGCTTTCTTCTTACCTGTAGGGGGTTAATGGGGTAAATTATCTGGCTTCTAGTCCTTCGTTTGTGGCTCCTTGCTGTAGCTTCGCCCGGCCTGCCTGCGGGGGTTACTTCCGAGTGCACGATGCGGGGCAATTAAACACGGAGGTGTAACGTTCTTACCCTCTCCCCCCGCCCTGGAAGATTCCCCACGTAGTTCATCTTTAGGTTAAGTCTGCCATCTGCTGGGGGGGGGGGGCTGCGAGTTTTATTTGTTCCTGGCAGCCCCCCGGTGGGATAATCCGCATCGTCGAGTAAGATTTGGGGTCTTGGTTGAGCTGTTGCGGGGGTGCGGTGTAAGATTTGGGGTCTTGGTTCAGCTGTTGCAGGGGCGCGGTGTAAGATTTGGGGTCTTGGTTGAGCTGTTGCGGGGGTGCGGTGTAAGATTTGGGGTCTTGGTTGAGCTGTTGCGGGGGCGCGGTGTAAGATTTGGGGTCTTGGTTGAGCTGTTGCGGGGGCGCGGTGTAAGATTTGGGGTCTTGGTTGAGCTGTTGCGGGGGTGCGGTGTAAGATTTGGGGTCTTGGTTCAGCTGTTGCGGGGGTGCGGTGTAAGATTTGGGGTCTTGGTTCAGCTGTTGCGGGGGCGCGGTGTAAGATCTGGGGTCTTGGTTCAGCTGTTGCGGGGGCGCGGTGTAAGATTTGGGGTCTTGGTTCAGCTGTTGCGGGGGCGCGGTGTAAGATTTGGGGTCTTGGTTCAGCTGTTGCGGGGGCGCGGTGTAAGATTTGGGGTCTTGGTTGAGCTGTTGCGGGGGCGCGGTGTAAGATCTGGGGTCTTGGTTCAGCTGTTGCGGGGGCGCGGTGTAAGATTTGGGGTCTTGGTTCAGCTGTTGCGGGGGCGCGGTGTAAGATTTGGGGTCTTGGTTGAGCTGTTGCGGGGGCGCGGTGTAAGATTTGGGGTCTTGGTTGAGCTGTTGCTGGGGCGCGGTGTAAGATTTGGGGTCTTGGTTGAGCTGTTGCGGGGGCGCGGTGTAAGATTTGGGGTCTTGGTTGAGCTGTTGCGGGGGTGCGGTGTAAGATTTGGGGTCTTGGTTGAGCTGTTGCGGGGGTGCGGTGTAAGATTTGGGGTCTTGGTTCAGCTGTTGCGGGGGCGCGGTGTAAGATTTGGGGTCTTGGCTCAGCTGTTGCGGGGGCGCGGTGTAAGATTTGGGGTCTTGGTTCAGCTGTTGCGGGGGCGCGGTGTAAGATTTGGGGTCTTGGTTGAGCTGTTGCGGGGGCGCGGTGTAAGATTTGGGGTCTTGGTTGAGCTGTTGCGGGGGCGCGGTGTAAGATTTGGGGTCTTGGTTGAGCTGTTGCGGGGGCGCGGTGTAAGATTTGGGGTCTTGGTTGAGCTGTTGCGGGGGCGCGGTGTAAGATTTGGGGTCTTGGTTGAGCTGTTGCGGGGGCGCGGTGTAAGATTTGGGGTCTTGGTTGAGCTGTTGCGGGGGTGCGGTGTAAGATTTGGGGTCTTGGTTCAGCTGTTGCGGGGGCGCGGTGTAAGATTTGGGGTCTTGGTTCAGCTGTTGCGGGGGCGCGGTGTAAGATTTGGGGTCTTGGTTCAGCTGTTGCGGGGGCGCGGTGTAAGATCTGGGGTCTTGGTTCAGCTGTTGCGGGGGCGCGGTGTAAGATTTGGGGTCTTGGTTCAGCTGTTGCGGGGGCGCGGTGTAAGATTTGGGGTCTTGGTTCAGCTGTTGCGGGGGCGCGGTGTAAGATTTGGGGTCTTGGTTCAGCTGTTGCGGGGGCGCGGTGTAAGATTTGGGGTCTTGGTTGAGCTGTTGCGGGGGCGCGGTGTAAGATTTGGGGTCTTGGTTGAGCTGTTGCTGGGGCGCGGTGTAAGATTTGGGGTCTTGGTTCAGCTGTTGCGGGGGTGCGGTGTAAGATTTGGGGTCTTGGTTCAGCTGTTGCGGGGGCGCGGTGTAAGATCTGGGGTCTTGGTTCAGCTGTTGCGGGGGCGCGGTGTAAGATCTGGGGTCTTGGTTTCACCGGCGTCTCTCGATTTCAGGTGCAGATTCTGAACAAGAAGATCGACGTCTCCAAGGTTTCCTCCAAGTGCGGCTCTAAAACCAACATCAAGCACAAGCCTGGTATGTGGCCCCGGGGGCCGTGCCGGGGGTGCGGGTGGCACGCCGGTTGGGTTCTTTGCTGCAGTACTGGCGTGTGACGGCTCCCCCTCTAACGCTTCGGTTTATGATCCTTTCCTGAACCCCCCGTAATATTTCTCTTATTCTGAGGGTTATAAATTTCACTTTTTCCCCCCACTTCTGTTTTTTAGGAGGGGGGGTCTCCAAGGCCGATGCCAGCAACGGTAACGCTACAAAGCAGGAAGTGGTGAAGGCGCCCGAGGAGCCAAACGTGCGTACCCGCTGCGGGCTTAGAGCCGTGTACCGCGCACAAACCTTTGCAGAGCGCGACACACCCTTGTGGGATCCGTTATGGGATCCGCCTGACAGGGTGGTTTTATAGCTTCCAATGTAATCTCTGTGTTGGTGGCCGGTTCTCGGCCCCCACCGCTTGTTGCTGGGTTTGACGTTCCGTCTCCTAATGCGTTCTTATGGTTTTTCTGCAGGAAGGTGAGACAGTAGCAGAGAGAGAGAAAGTCGCGGCCCCCCAGAACGGGGACCCGGTGACGTCCCCCGAAGCCACAAGCGAGGGGGCTCGAGAGAATGGCGTCGGAGAGACGGCTGCCTTGGAGCACGAGAGTCAAAGGGAAATAAACCAAAGCCTCAACGCACTTATACCGGAGACAAGTAAGACTCTCTGCGATTAGGTAGCGGGGGCAGAGCGTCCCCTTAATCGCTGCATGGCTGTAATAACGGGTGTTTATAGCGGGGGGCCGAGGGGCGTTTATAGTGGGGGGGGGGGCAGAGTGCCGTTACGCTCGCGTGACATCGTAGAGGACTTCATAGTATGTCATGAGTGATGAAATCTTCAGATGTATTATCGAGGCGTCTTCCTTGCTGGGTTAACCCATGACATCCCTGACACGTCATTTAATTAAACAAGCTGATGTCGAGGCATTCAGCAACACCGAGATCGGCATCATGGGCCATGTCTGGCCCCTCCCCGGGCCAGCAGCGATCACCTCCTAAACTTCAATGGTCTTTGCTGAATGCCTTGTGATTGAGGCATTTCAGAAACACCAAACACCCACCCCAGGACGCTCTGCGACCACTCCGGAGAGCGCTCGCTCACAACGGCCACTGCGAGTGACTTCGCCAATCGCAAGATGGCAGCCGTCCTGTAAAAAAAAACAGTTGGAAAAGTTTGCCAGAGGGTCTTCAGACACTCAAGTAACTCTGGCTCCACTTGCAGGTTGAATACAGGTACTGCACTCAACACGCAAGTCAATGGAGCCCAGCTTTCTAATCACAATGGGATGCGTGAAATATTAAATGAATAAATAAATGTTAATATTTAATTATGCATCAGAACAATCATCCAGTTCCAGCAAATTGTAAAAAAGAATAAAATAACATAGTTTATTATTATGAGCAAGTGTTAAAATTAGCGCTTTATATTCCCACAATTCTTGACATGGAAAGAGTTAAAGTAAAAGCATTTCAAATACCCAGGGGGTGTCTAATTTAAAAAACTGAATGGTTTGTTGGGGTAAATTGGAGCGGCCGGGCTCAAACATAGGGCATAGGCACAGACTGACCAAAATGGGGGGGGGGGTTATGCACTTCCCAAGTGTGG
This sequence comes from Sceloporus occidentalis, assembly GCA_023333645.1. Classification (NCBI taxonomy): domain Eukaryota; kingdom Metazoa; phylum Chordata; class Lepidosauria; order Squamata; family Phrynosomatidae; genus Sceloporus; species Sceloporus occidentalis. The sequence goes on along the minus strand of JALMGF010000501.1, from coordinate 63,284 downwards.
CCTTTTAACCCCAAACACCAGACAAACTAATGCATGGGGGGTATCGCTGTACTGGGGGGGGGGTTGACGGAGACCTGGAGCTATTTATTCATGAGAAACTCATTTTTTTTTCTTAAAACGACTTCTTATTTTCCAGGCATCTAACGATGAATTTGTGATGTCGTCTTCCATTTGTCTCATTGTCCAATAAACCCCCCCCATAAAACGTCCCGCCATCTTTCCTTCCCGCGTCTTCTCCATCCACCGAAATCGTCACTGTTTTAATGCAGATTAACGCGCCCGCCGGTGACGTCCCGAGAGGCCGCCGGTGGAGACCACAGAGAAGACATCTGCACCCCACGCCTTCCAGGCAGCACTTACCACCCTTTCCACCTCTCCCTGTGCGGCGGGATCCACGAGACGGCCCGGCTCGGCCCCTGATGCCTTCTCCCTGCCGCTTCTGTGGAGTCCTCCGAGGACGACGCGTCTGCTGCTTCTTCTCCCCCGCAAGGCTTGCGCTCCCCTGTCCTCTGCTCTTTGTAAGAGGTCCCAAACGTGGGTCTTCTTAACGTGGCTTCCGGCGTTAAACGGAGCCTTCTGAGCCTCGCCGGCTGATCGCCCGACGGCGGCTTATGAAGGAAATCTGTGATTTTAGCATTAAAATGAAATGTTTTTCTCCATTCGTCGCCTGAAGGTTTGTGGATCTGACTCTGCTCTCTAGTGTCCCGGCGGGCAGATAACTTCACGGAGCTGCCCCTTCGTGTCCTCGGAGCGACTGCCGGGGCATGTAGGGAATCACTAGCGGTGGTTTGCCTGTGAGTTATGAGAGTCGTAGTGCTCCACGATGCCGTTCCCTGAAGCCGGAGCCACGTTAAGAAGCCGGAGCGGCCATAGTGTCTCCGTAGCCCCCGCGACCCCTCATTCGTGTTATTTAATATTCTGAGATGTTGCGTATATATTTACACGGCACACGTGCGCACTGTGTAGGCCGCCGGCCCGTGTGTGTTGTGGTAGTGCGGTATCCGTGTGTCTCCTCAGTATCTGCGTCTCCGTATCGCGCAGCGGTTTCTGTCTTAGTTTTCTTTCTGTTATTAATGGCCGGCGGGAGACGCTACGTTAGAAAGCGAAAGTCTTTGGCATGTTGCCGGAATGAGCTGTCGGAGGCTGGAGAGCCGCTGGTTACCCGCAGCGTGTTTACACCGTGGCCGCCGCGTGATAAATTGCCGGCCGCAGGACGCTGCGGGCCCCTATTGGCCGTATCCCAGCCTCGCGCTCGCCTATTGGTCGTCGGATGTGATTTCATGGAATGCTGATGCTGATTGGATGGTTTAAGGCTGGGGAAGAAGGTTTATTGTTTTAATGGAAATTTTCTACCCTGAAACGAGAGAGAAATTAAAATGCAATTTAAGAAGAAATAGTAATTTTTTATTATTTTTGAAGGTTAAATAAGTTAAAAAAATAAATAAAATAAACGGTGTTTTTGTACTCTTGTTGTTTGAACTAACCTTTTCTGTGCCGTGACACTAAACGATCGCTCTGGATGTTTGGGGCAGAACGACATTCGGGACGAGAGCCGCGGTGTGGAAACGCTCGCCGTATCCGGCCCTCCGTGAGCACAAACACCCCCCCCCCCCCCCCGCTCTTACTGCACTTGTACTTCTTTTTATATAAATATATTTGTTTGCATGATTTCTAATAAAATGACATTAAATGTACCCCACGTGCGTTTAAACGGCCGCGCTGTCTCGCTCTTTTACTGACAATCGATGCAGATTTTGGCCGGTCCCGGATTTAACCCCGTTGTGTCCGGCTCGCTGTACCTGGCCCCTGCTCTCGGGATAATTTTCCTGGCTGCATGCATTAGAGCGCGAGGCGTTGCGGTGCAGCTGCAGTGTTGTGCTTTAATATGCATTAATGCGCGGCGAGTCTGTTTGGGCCGGTACCGGGTTGGGCCGTGCGAGTGTTAGCCATCTGTGCAACTACAACTCCCCCAACACTCAGCCGGCTTCCCCGTAGAACACTAACATCCTGACTTACAGCTTTAACCGGTAACGCTGGCCAATCACAGAGCTTTGTGCATCCAACATATTCCATAGCGATGTACAATTTACATATAGGGTAACAAATTCATACAAATATGCATCGAGATACATTGTGAGCTTACGATCTAGTAATGGGACTTTACACAAGGTTACTGGGCTTGTGAGCTTACGATCCAAAAGGAATGATTTGGGTAACAGAGGTGAAAATAAATGTTACGAGAAGCGTCTCAAAATTCACCCTCAACCAGGACAAAAAGTGCCCGATTTTGTGTCGTTGACTAACCCCCCCCCCCCCCCCCCCCCCCGCGTATAAACCCGTGGATGGACTGGGGTATTTGTTAGCCTTGTGTGAGCCCTTCCTGCAGGAGAAGCCCCTGGTGTTGCCCCTTGTAATGCGGCGTGAAGGCTGGCGATGGTTGGGCGGAGGCGTCTCAGGACTGTATTTGCCCCACGATGTTTCTGATGGAATAATATCTGCGACGGGTTTACCACCCAGAACTACAGCGAAGGACCGTTATTCCTCCTAATCGCGCATCGCCCGCTGCGTCGTGTGTTTTACCCCAGGGAGCCGGTGCTGGGAATGAGATGCCTCCGCTTTATACCCCGAAGGCTCCGGCTTCTGCTCCTCCTTTTAGTATCGATTCCCAGAGAAGAAACTTTGTAAACGGTTCAAATAAAGAAATCTGTCAAACTCTGCGGTGTTGTCGTGGTTTCTGCATTACGTGGTGCTAAACTCTGACAAATACCCAAAAAAGGCATAAAATCTACTCTGGGCCCTGATGTCATCATGCAGGAAGCTGTCATAACCTCCTGTTGTTGGAATTTAATGCCTGGGGGGATGGGAGAGCCCCTGTACACGAGGATCCCTGGGGTTTGGGGTTGTACCTGAGGGTTTTCTCCCTAAAGGGGTCTCATCTTCCTGTACAAAGCATCAGTTTTGCCCTGAGAAGGGTGGGTTACCCGGCGGCCCCCATGGACGGTGTCAATCAGATTTTTCACTAAGTATATATATTTTTTGGATGAATTTCTTTGATTTTCATTTAGTTTTTGGGTTTCATGGAGCTCTGGCGCCACCTGCCGGTTTATGGCCTCTGTCGGAACCGCTTCATTAACGGCAGCCGGTACCGCTCACCGCTGGCCCCGGCGTGTGAAGCGTGAGGGGGGTATTTAGAGGTGGCCCAGGGTGCAACCCGACAAGGAATCACCAGAAACCCCCCCCATTTCCACGCGACCCAGGGCAGGTGAAGCCTCGGAAAGGGTAACTGCCGTGCAAGCAGGTGGGGTAAATATCTGGAGAGATTTAAAGCCCTCTGCCCCACAGCAGCCAATCTCAACACAACTATTAGGGTACTAAAGTATGTGAAACCTTCCATAAGGACCCCCAGTGAGGAGCTGGCCCCCTGTATAATGTATAGATAAATCAGTGACCGGCCCCCTGTATAATGTATAGATAAATCAGCGAGCCGGCCCCCTGTATAATGTATAGATAAATCAGTGACCGGCCCCCTGTATAATGTATAGATAAATCAGTGACCGGCCCCCTGTATAATGTATAGATAAATCAGCAAGTTCTATTAATGTAATTAATGACCGTTTGTAAGAAGCAGCAGCTTCTGGTCTCGTAGCGAAGCCCCCGCTGCATCCATCGTCACTCCCAACGCAAACACTTTGTTAGCCTCCCTCGGTTACGACTCCCAGCATCCAGAAACCCCCCCACATAACAACCCACAGCCGACCTCATCAGACTCGGCCCTGGGACACACAGAACTTGCCCCGGGCTGCCTTCATGGATCAAACCACTGGAGGTGCGGGGTGGACTCTGTTCTCTAAAGTATTGTGGAACAAACCATTTCTGGGGGGGAGACACATCCCTGTCTGGACTCCTCAACCCGCATTCTGCTTCCTAATCACGTCTGGACTTCCTGCTCACATTTACAAGCAGGGAATATCTGCCCCAGCGTGGGGTGTGTTAGATCACAGATCCCCCCCCCCCCTTATCCCCTATCCAAATAAACCAGATTATTAAACATTCGGCTACAGAAGAAAATAATTTATAAATGAAAATTCTGAGTTCTGCAGAAATTTACAAATCGGGACCCCCGAATCTACATGAAATCAAAACGACGAATAAATCCTTGGGGGGGAGATACGGATCCGGCTTCTCGCTCGGATGTTCCGGATTCGGAATATCGCAGAATGAGGATAAAGAGTTTCTGGAGAGATCTAGAACCGGACGGAGAGCTGCGTCACCCGAAGGGTACGGTGTCAGACAGCGAGATGCCCGGAGACTCCGGCCGGGGAGCGAAGCCATGCGCGGTGCCGTTCAGTAAATCCACCACCACGGCCAGCAGCTGCGCGTTCCTCTCCTGCGCATCGGGCGAGAGAGTCGGGCGGTCCCGAGAGAGCGTTTCCTCCACCATCCGGGAAACGGCGTGACGCAGATCCCTGAGGAGGCCGATGGTGCGAGAGTCGCTTTCCAGCTTCAGGAGATCCGAGTCGGACAACGAGACCACCATGTTCTGCCCGTCATCTGCAAACAGGAGACTCGTGAGACAAACGGCACAGAAGCGGCAACCCCCCCCCCCCCCCGAAACACCAGCTTAAATGCCGTGGCCTGTAATAAAGCCGTTAAACCGACCCGTCGTGCTGACAGAGCTGTCCGCCATCAGCAGCACCGCCAGCGGATGCACCGTGGAGCTGTCCCGGACGAACACGGCGCCGGCTGACTTCATAGCCAGGAAGTACGTGAGCCACGGGCTGCGCAGGCTCTGGACGCCCCTGCGGGAGAAAACAAAGAATCGCGGTAACGGCACGAAAAAGGGGTGTGCCATGCGCCCCCCCCACACACACAGCCGCACGCTGAACACCCCCCCCGCACGCAGAATCGGTGCCTCTGACCCTCGTTCGTTTGGCCATCGAGTGTCACAAGGAAGGGCTTGAAGATATCCGGCCAAATACAACAGACCCTTAGGAGCCCGAGAGCCCGTGGCCCCCGCCGGTCGGCTCCACTCACCTGTTAATCGTGGTCTTGTGGAGGTGCACCGGTCCTCCTTTTGTCTTGTATAAGAGGCCGTTTGGCTTGAACTTGCCGTTGGTCACATGACCGCGTCTGACCTGCGAGTAACGGACCCAATTAACCTTCCCGGATTCATGATGAATAAATCGATCCCGGCCCCCCGACCCGGTCCCACAACCCCCCCCCCCCCCCCCACAATCTTATACCCTGACCGAGGTGAGCAGCAGGAAAGGAGCCCACAGCGCAGCTCAATATTCCACGTGAACCGCCATATTCTCCAATACACAGCGGCCCCCGGCCCCTCACCTGGATGAGGTTGGGGTAGAGACCGGCGAGCAGCACCCCCTTCACCAGCTCGTCCTCGTGGCTGAACTGGTTGTAGAGGGACTGCCGGTGAGCGCACGCCGCTGGCTCCGGCACCAGAGACGCCTCGTACACGTTGGACGCAAACTGCTTGACGAGACCTGGGGACGGGAAAACGCAGCAAATGATCCTGTGAGCTTCAGCTGGGAAGGCATTCCGGCGATCTACTACTCTTCAGCAGCCTCACGGCATTGTATAAATCCCGGCCACAACTCGGTTGATGGACTGACCTTGGATGAATCGCAGGGCCGCCCGGGACAGCATGTTTGCCTCCAAAAACTGTTCCCTGGAAGCAGCACTGCTGTGCGTCGCATTATCTTCCCAGCCGCGCAGCGCATGCACGAAGGCCATGTGATCGCTGCAGCTCTCACCGCTCAGCGCAGCTTTCGCCTGAAAACAGACAGGGAATAGACGCGTTAGCGGAGCCCACGGGGGGGGGGGGGGGTTCGTTACCTGACGGCGCATGCCCCCCCCCCCCCCCAGGGGGTCACGTTACCCGACCAAGCGCGCAGCGTTACCGGCTGACCTTGTTCACCCCGGCCCGGTTCTGCAGTCCTCCCTGGAACGGGTCTCGGGTCAGGCAGGCGGCGATAACCAGCAGGGGGTGAAGACAGCGGAAGATGGAGGCCAAGACGATGGCCTTCGCCAGGCTGGGGTCGGTGGAGACGTCCGTGACCCGCTGCCCCAATAACGTCAGCTGCTCACGGGTGTCAATCACCCCTAAGAGGGGACAAAAGAAGGGTATCTGCCGACCGTCCATGCGCAGGGCAGAGACTCACAGCAACCCCCCCCCCCCACGCACACACTATAAACCCCTAAACACCTTAATAAAGACATGCAGATTTACCATAAGAATCAGGGAAATTAATATGTAATACAAGGAAGTTTTACTTTACTGAGGGTGGTAGATAAGTGGAGCAGCCTCCCAGCAGAAGTGGTAGAGGGTAATACAGTGAGGGTATTAAACATGCATGGGATAGACATACGGCTCCTGAATCTAAGACGAGACCAACGACCGATTAAGGTTTGAGTCTTTAGACTGGGAGGTCAACGGGGGCCGATCTGCCGGCAGGGTCTAGGTTACGTTACTCGCTGTTTCGGCAGATAATCCATTCCTGTGATTATCTTTTATCTGTATATAAATAGTAATTCCCGTTGAGAGTCGTGACAGTCGGGTCGTATCACGAGGTTTGGGTTGCACTCACTGATCTCCTGCAGGAGACGGACCGCGTTGCTGATCGCTTCAGGATCAGGACTTTCCAGAGCTTGCGACAAGAACTCCACAGCCTGAAACCGGGAAACACCGGGGCGGAATAAAGCAAAATAAGGTCATTCCTGAATAAACACGCACAGAAACCGACTATTACCAATAAAGAGGCCGCCCCTCCCCCGTTACCGTCATTTCCGGGACGTGGATCTTGGCCTGGAGCACCAGATTCTCCAGGGGGGTCCGCAGGATCTCCGGCTCCTGGAACCGGGGCATCGCCTGGTGCTGCTGGCGGCTGAAGAGGTGGTAAGAGGAGCCAGGCTGGCATCGGCCTGCGCGGCCGCGCCTCTGGGTCACGTTGGACATGGACACCCAAGAGGTCTCCAGGCAGGAAACCTGCAAGAGACCGGGGAGGAATAATGAGGTTCAGGCGCTGGGGGCAGAACTTGTTACCCCTGCGCCTGCCCCCCGCTGGCTACCTTCGTCTTGAGGTCGTATCGCTGCTCCTTGTGCATCCCGCTGTCCACCACGTGGACGATGTCATCGATGGTGACCGAGGTTTCTGCGATGTTGGTGGCCAGGACTATCTTGCGGACTCCCGGCGGCGGCCGCTGGAAGATGCTCTGCTGATCCATCATCGGAATGTTGGAATGAACTGAGAACCGAGACGAGCCGACGGGTGAGGAGAAACCCGCAGGGCATGCGATGCGGCGCCAAGTCTAACACCGTCCCCTCCCCCGCCCCCAGCACCCCCTGCGCTCCCACCTGGTAACACGAGGCACTCGTCCTTGTGAAAAGCCGGACTCTCCTCCAGTCTCTGCTGGACGCCGCGGATCTCCTGCCAGCCGGGGAGGAAGCAGAGGATCCCACCTGAGGGCAAGCAACACACAGTAGTCAGGAGAGGAGCGGCGACCGGCAGTGGGGGAGGGGATAACGGTGCGCAGAAGGGATTTAACGCCCGCGATTCTCACCCGGGGCTCCGTTTTCGGCGATGTGAAGAATCACTCGCCTGATTAAATCCAAGTCCGGGACGCAATCGGCCGACTCCTGCGGGAAACACGAGGAGGAAAAATACAAGAAATAAAAGCAATTACAGCGTAACCCGGGAAACGTCTCCATTTCACATACAACAGACAGGAGGGAGCGGCGTTACAACAGGAATCTCCATAAACTTTGAGGTTTATGACCAAAGAGGACGCGGCGCCCAATTAACCCCTTAACGTCCATTGATGGGTCAGGCATGTCATGCAAAACGGTCAGATGATGACCTATGACGTGCCTGACACGTCATGACATTAAACAAGCTTAGAAACGGTCTTGTGTAATGCCTCGATGTCGAGGCATTCAGCAGCACTGAGATCGGCATCATGGGCCCCGTGTCTGGCCCCTCCCATCACCTCCTAAACTTCAATGGTGTTGCTGAAATGCATCGATCAGGAGGCATTCAGCGACACCAAACACTAACCCCAGGACGCGCCGTGACCGCTAGGGAGAGTGGTCACAACCGCCACTGCGAGTGATTTCGCCAACCGCAAGATGGCGGCCATCCTGTAAAATAAAATAAAGTTGAAAAAGTTCGCTAGATGGTCTCCAGAGAAGTCTGGCTCCACTTGCAGGTTGAATACAGGTACTGCACTCAACACGCAAGTCAATGGAGCCCAGCTTTCTAATCACAGTAAATAAGGTAACATTTAAAAAAGTATTATGCATCAGAGGAACCATCCAGCAAAATGTAAAAAAAAAAAAAAAAAAAAAAAAAGTCCAAAAAGAATACACAAAAAAAATATGTTTATTATGAGCTAAAATTAGCTCTCTATCTTCCCCAAAATTTATACCCGAAGTACAGTTTGTGTGGGAGAGAGAAAAAAACAAACTGTTGGTTGAATTAATGGTCGAATTCTCCTCAGAAAGAGTTTTCATTTATTTGGATCATGCGCAGAATCGAGACGAGGCACACAACACACATACATCGCAGCGTTGTCTGATTACATGTTTGGATTACGTGGTTTATATAACCTCTTATCTACTTCTAATAGCATGCATCGTTCTGATTGGTTACTTTTCAAGCAGGTTACGCCTCTTAAGCTGCATAATTAAGAATGGCCTAGACTTGACCCTTTGCGTGTATATATATATATAACATAGAGTAGGCGTGTTGGCGGGAACTCGTGCATATAATATTTACGATAACGCAAGCATTTTTCTAACAAAAACCTACCTCAAACTTTGGTAAAGGCTGGTGGTAGAATCTCATGCATGGAAAGGGTTAATACTGTCATTTTAAATACCTTGGGGTGTGCAGTTTTCAAAAATATACAGTTTGATTGGGTAAATTGCATTGGGCGGCTTCAAAGATACCCGAAATAGCACATGGGGCAGAATGACCAGGTTTGGGGGGGAGGGGGAAATGGTTTTGAAATCATAAAACGCTACTTGTACTTATTGCCCAATAACTTGCAGAAAAATGCAAAAAAACATTAAAACATCGGGTATTTCTAAACTCAGGACGAATTGGAGAATCTATTTAGCAGGTTTTTTCATTAGCTTTTTTGGATGAGTAAAACAGTTTTTGGGTAAAAGTCAATTTTATTTTATTTTTTTATGGGAAATTAGATAATATGATCAAAATAACGGTATCTGAAGAAAGCCCTCCTCATATAACTCGCGTCACTAAATGAGTGAGGAGAAAAATTACATCTAAACACGAGCTCCGCAAGAGTGTTAAAACAGCCCAAAGGGTACAAAACAAAAAAACCCCCAAACACACAACCTGGTCCTTAAGGGGTTAAAGATCTGACTTCTCTGTCCATAAAGCAACAACCCCGGGTTTCTATCCAGAAGGAAGGGCTCTGCCGGCCCCTGAATAATGTATAGATAAATCAGTGACCGGCCCCCTGTAGAGGCAGATGAAGTTGAGATTTACCTCCGGTGGCCGGTAGTCGCGCTCGCCCAGCATGGCCATGACGTCCTCCAGGTAATGCTCCTTGACGGGGTACATGAAGCCGGGGACCCTGACGATGGGGCAGTCGCCGAAGTATTTAGAGATGCGTTGATTGTCGCCCGTGGCGCTCATCAGCACCACCTTCAGCTGCGGGTTTAGTCGACGCGCCCTCTTCAGCAGGATTAGAAGAAAGTCCGTGTTGACGTCCCTCTCGTGGACCTCGTCGACGACTACGTGGCTCACGCCTTGCAGGCCGGGGTTACTCTGCAGCTTCTTGAGGAGGACACCCACGGTGCAGAAGAGAAGAGCCCCACCTCTAGGGGGCAGCATGCTCTCCAGTCTTACTTGGTAGCCCACATTTCTACGCAAGCCAGGCCCCAACTCATAACCCACACGGTGAGCCACGGACATGGCGCTGATCCGGCGGGGCTGGGTGATTATCATGTTACACTGGGCGCCCTGCCCCCGCAGTATGGCGTCTTCCAGTAAGTACTGGGGGATACGGGTGGTCTTCCCGCATCCCGTATCCCCGGCAATGACGACAACAGGGTTACTGTCAATGGCGGACACAATGGCTTCAACTTGGGAGTCCGCCGGCAGATACTTGAGTTCCAGCTCCCGCCTCTCCTTCCAGCGCTCCTCCAGGGAGTGACTGACGCGAGACTCCTCCTCATCCCTCAGCGGAGCGAACGGCCGCCCCGTGATGGGATCGCAGAAGCCGCGGGAAGACCGGTCCGGGTCAGCTGACGAGTCGGACGTCTCGGGAAGGTCTTCATCTTTTTGGGGTGACTCCGAATCATCTAGGGGGTACTTAGTGAGAGGAGAAGTCATGAGAATACACCGGATTGCTTTACGGGGGGCCGCTGGCCTGGTTACTGCCTCCACGTGAATCAGGATACAGATACCTGTAAGGGGCAGTTACCAGGAAGATACCCCAGGGAGACACAGCACTGACCACTATTACCCCACCTTACCCGGCACAGATAATCCTCGATCCTCCGGAGGATGGGCTCAGGAACGCTGAACCTCGTGGGCTGGCGGTGCTGCTTGCGGACCTCCTGGATGTACGCCATGTTGTATCTGGCATGAGTGAGCGGCTTGTTGTTTGTATCCACCAGTCCGAGAGCCTGCGGGGGGGCAGCGAGAGGCAGGAGAGTGAGGGGGGGGGGCTGCGAGATACCGACAGGAACGGGTTAATGGGGGGCCGTCACATCCCAACCGACAGACCTTCAGCTTCTGGCAGGCCAAGGCAGCCGCTTTATTCTCCGCTTCCGACCGGCGGAGGCCTCTCGCCACGAACGTTAACGCCTCCGGCCACGTCAGGGTCAGTTGGCATGTTTTGATTGCTCCTCCATCGCACTGATAGCGTACGAAGTCCTGCGCAGGCGGAAAAGTACGAGAGATCATCGGTATTACGTCTGCAAAGGTGTCCACCACAGCTGTGAGGATGCGCCAGGAACCCACTACCTCCATCCACACGCAACAGAAAGCAAGAGACCCCAGAGAAATACCACCTACCCGGGGAGAGGCCCTGGAGGTCGCGACCTGGACCACCTTGGTGAGGAGGTTCTTGGGGTGAGGGAACTGGGCCAAAGCCTTCACGGCGGCGGCATCTTCAGCCTCATCGACCAATGGAAACCTGGAGAAGGAGAAGTGAGCGAGGCGGGGAAAAGGGACAGGGCGGCGGATCCACTACCTCCAGCAGTCAGAGTCGCCAGCTCCTGCGCGAAGGCCGCGGTCTCCCGGTAACCATCACTCAGCCGCACGTTATTATTAACAATCATTTCCAAAGAGCGAGTCTGCGGCCCCCCAGCGGGAGTAATCAGAATCCTCGAGTACCAGTAATCCCCGGCCCCCGCGAGCAGCAACCGGCCTATCGCCATCCTTCGTGATGTCGCAAAAAATAAACGGAGCCCGGCACCTGCCCATCCCCCGCACGCAGTGGGATAGAAAACGCACAAAATTTCCCATCATCATCAAACAACGTTTCTGCTCAGCCCCAATCTCTAGGATATTCGCCCCTAACCGGTAAACTCCCCCAGTGGGGTCCGTGCTCACCGATAAACCCCCCCCTGGATAATACCCCCCACCGCTTGCCCTTATTAAAAAAAAAAAAGTTTGTTTACTGGAATAAAAAATATGGATTTATATGAAAAGACGCTTTTTGTCCTCCTGGTCGGCTCCCAACTCCCCCCCCCCGGCTGCTTCTAGTTGCCCCACCTGTAGTCCCTGCCGGACCTCCTGCCCTCTTTCCGCGTGCGGGGTGGATAAAGCTTCCCCCCGACCGCCCCTTCTGATTCCTCTGCGTCTGTCCGGTAGCCGCCTCGTTCTCCCCTGATGCGGGAAGCTGCAGCTTCATCCTCAGCGCAGGACCGATCGGCCAACGCTCTGTATCTCTGCTGCTTTAGCAGCTCGTTTCCGGGGCCCAACAAGCCTAAATTCTGCAAAAAAAAAAAAAAAAAATGTTTTGACAACGAAGAGTTACAAAAATATCACTGTTCGGACTCATTCAGATCACAACCTGGGGAGGAATGAGGCTTCTTTCGCTTTCGTACCTGGAGTATCTTGCAGGCCATGGCAGCCGCCTGGCGCTCGGCATCGATCTTTTTCTGTCCGTATCCTTCAACCTCGATGTATTTCGGCCACTTTACCCGCAGCGTCACCCTCTGAAAAGGGAACGGACCCAATATATACATTATAGTATCCGGGGGCCCCCCCATTACAGCGAGGGGGAAGATGGGGGGGTCCCGAGCCCTAATAACAGCAAGGGGGGGGGCGCTCCTCTGAAAAGAAGGGTACGGATGGCTCACTTCAGCCCAATAAATATATTATAGATCCCAAACGGATCCAGAACCGGAGAAACCGCCTCCAAAACTATATTTCGTACATCGAGAGATTTAGCAGCCCCCGAGCGGACAGGGAAGGCTCTCTCCAGACCGCTTTGCCCGTGGGGTAACTATGTCTCCTTTGCCCCCAGGGTCAGGGAGCACTCACGTTTTCCTTCGCATGGTCGTTGTGGATGTACAGCACGGCGTCTCGGCCCCCCGCGGCCCCCAGCGCTCGGCTCATCACGTTATGCAGTAAATTCTTCGGCTCCGGAAATTCCTTCAATAGATCAACAGATCCTGCAAGGAAACCAGAGATTAACGGATCCGGTAAACACCCTCAGCCCACGCGGCAACAAGGGGGAAGCGGCCGGTAAACGGGGAGGGGGGGGAAGCGGCCGGTAAACAGCAGAATAATATTATGACACGCATGTGATGCATCATACATGTAACTCCAGAGAGAACAAATGAACATTAAGGACACCACAGTTTAAGAGACCGGCACCGGCTGGAGGTCACGGACACGGCTGCAGCGACATACGGGGGTCACGGGAGAACACACCGGATCGTACGGCACGGACAACACTAACACCGATAAGTAAAGAGTTCCGCAGAGACATCCCGGAGCCCGGGGGCCAATGTCATCCCTATGCCCGAGTAACATGACCTCCGTACAGGAGAGCCCGGGGCCGCTCACCTCTGCCCATCTCCCGGTCACACACCCCTCTCGGCTCCTCCGCACCTCCCAGCGGCTGTGGCCAGTATCTCCCCGCGGACCGCAAACGGACCTGCTGCCCAGAGAGCCGACATATAAGCCGGCTAAGCAGCGGCATGACCATCCTGTGCGCCGCCATGTCTGCCGGGCACAGAGAGCAGGGTGCGGGGACAGCGCGGTATCACCGGGAACAGCGACATCCGGAGGACCAGCGGCCGGACGGTGAACTGCAGCTGGACTCCAATACAGCGCTGCGCAGCCACGAACCAGAGGGGCCCGGGGCCCTAATACAGAGAGAGTGAGACAGGGGCCCTAATACAGAGAGAGTGACAGAGGGGTCCGGAGCCCCAATACAGAGAGAGGCACTGAACGGCTGTACTCTCTAACCCACTGAATGAATGCTAACCAAATCGTTTTGTTCTGTTTACCTATTGTACAGCGCTGCGGAGTATGATGGCGATATATAAATAATAATAACACATTGTACAGCGCTGCGGAGTATGATGGCGATATATAAATAATAATAACACATTGTACAGCGCTGCGGAATATGATGGCGATATATAAATAATAAGACACATTGTACAGCGCTGCGGAATATGATGGCGATATATAAATAATAAGACACATTGTACAGCGCTGCGGAGTATGATGGCGATATATAAATAATAATAACACATTGTACAGCGCTGCGGAATATGATGGCGATATATAAATAATAAGACACATTGTACAGCGCTGCGGAATATGATGGCGATATATAAATAATAATAATAACACACATTGTACAGCACTGCGGAATATAATGGCGATATATAACAAATAATAATAATTACTAACCAACCCCATCCGGCTAGCGTTTGCTGTGAGCCCCCGGATGGTTTAATCACCCCCTTGCCCCCCCCCCCCAGTCATTGCCAAGTTTCCCCCAGACAGGGCAGAGCCGGTGCTCCTGCCGTATAAGCCCCGGGATCTGCCTCTCCTCCTGCAGGGATTTTTATCTCATTTCCCCACAATTTCCGCTTCTACCGGCGGTTACTTTGTATCCACATTACTTTCCAATCCGCTTTTAACTCCTTACATGCCGGAGCTGCGGATCCGTTTCTCTTGGGGATGTAATGCATTCTAAAGCGCCGGTCCAGAAATAGTTAAATAATTTATTTGCTGCGGTTTGGGGTATTTTGAGCTCGGAGTTACATTTCATTCCCTCCTTTTCATCTCGGGGACCCTCCGGGTTTTAGATTTAAAGCACTTTAGACGGGGCGGCCGCGCTAAATCTCAGGCTGACTTCCTGCGACTGCGGGGACGTTTGCACCCCAGTTCAACGTATTTTCGTGGGAGTAGTAATAAAAGAATTGCCGCTCAGCAGAGGTGGGGATATTGCACTAATAAAGATTTGTGAATCAATGATTTCAGACCCGGTAACCGATTTACACGTCATTAATATTTCTTATATAAATGTATATATCCGGAGACCCGCCCAGATATGACATCACGTCACAGCTAACCCATGATACACGAGCACCAATATGACATATCAGCGTGTTATGATGTCACACTCTAGCCATGCCCCTTTTACAGATGAGCATTATAATAGTTCCAATGACCAGAGTAGGACATGTTCTTTAACAAAGCACGAGCATGGGGCGGAGATTTACTGACAGCTTTACCTATTTATGTGCATAAAGCATCCAGAAGAATAAAGTATTTATTTCCCCCGTTTAATTTATAAAGCTGTTTCCTGCTGTTTCTATACACATTATCGGGGCTTTTAGGGGTATAGGGGTATCAGGATGGAGAGAAGGGCATCGGGGGGAGAGAAGGGCATCAGGGGAGGAGAGAAGGGCATCAGGGGGCAGAGAAGGGCATCAGGGATTAGGGGTCCAGGAGTGGGACTGTCCAAACTAAACAGGGTTGATTGGCAGGTATGTCATTACTTATAAAACGATTAGGCAGTAGAAAATGGGGTATTGGGGCACAAAAAAGAATTGGGGGATTTGTGCTCCTGAGAGGGGGTTTCATTTATTCTCAGTCCGTGAATCTAAAGAAATTCACTGGCGACATTTGCTTTAATTGGTGACAGATTGAGGTCGCGGCCGTGTGATGTAATAACCCTGAAAGGAACAGGCTGTGACCTAATTCTGTCTGTATAGCCGTCTAGGAATTTCACTTTAGGAGTCACGTAGGGTCTGGGCAGCTGGAGAGTTAGAGAAGGACCAGAATCCTCCATACAACCCGTCCAAAAAACCAGGGCCCCATCCACAGAACAAGGGCCCAGTGATAAAGCAGCAGAGGGATTAACGGTCACTATTACAGTGCCAATTACACACAAGGAAGCACAGAAAGAATCCCATCAGGGGGTAAACACTGCCTGAGACACCCCCTGTGGCAGTATGTGGAACTGCAGGTAATATACCTAGCAGGCCAGAGTTCAGGCCTGACCCTGACTGACATTTCTACCACTATTACCTCCAGCCATACATTCACTGCCTTCACTGTGTCTTTAACCTCTTTACAGGGGACATAACGTCACATCCCTGCTATACTGCATTTAACATACGGTATTACCCCCTCCTGGGGTAAAATCCCAAAAGCATCCCATGGGTTAGTAAACTGAACAACCTCTAGTTTGAAAACAGCTCCACACATCTTTAGAGACTTTATTGTTACAATATTTCCAAAACCAATTTATAACCCAAAAAACTTCCTTTATCTGCAGACCTGGAGGCAGCCATTGCTGTTTAATATTTTTGGTGACTTTCCTGGCTCAAACACCACACTGAGCTCATGCTTTATGGCAACGCTAATGAAGTCCGTTCCTCCATAGACCTGCATTAGTCAGAATGTCTGACCGGGTGATTAAGACTGAGCCGTTCTATTCCTCCCCACAGGCAGTATGATAAGGAGTCGGGGTGTTTAGTAGATTGGGATAATCGAGAACTCATACAAATGGCTGACATGCAGCTGCCTTAAAACATTATATTATGGGGCAAAAACTACAACTGGGGTAAAAATGACTTTTGATCTGACACAGGGAATAAAATGGAGGTAGATCCGTTTTAATTAAGATTTTTAAAAAAAAATAGTTTTGTCGATATATCTGAAAAGATGTAAATGAATAAAAGTCATGGTTTTATGACAACACATCGCTTTGATGTTCCGTTCCTGTCAGTAAGTGTTTGGCAAGCTCGCTGCGACCACCGCCGACACCTCCTCCCGCTAACCGTCTGCGTCTGGACAGGAGCTTCAAGTTCCTCAAATAAACACTTTTCGAAGGTGAGAATAAAGGGCGGGAATGCTGCTCTCGTGTTCGGTTGGTTGCTTTTACTGTCGATCAAACTCATCAAAGGCAGGGGTCGTGGCCGCTTTGATGCCAACCAAAAGAAACAAATAGGGGGAAAAAACAAGCGGCAGGACAAAGGAGTGCACTAGCTGGCCAATCGAATACGAGGGGCGGGACTTTCCATCAGGAGAGGGAGGCGGGAGAAGAAGAAAAAAATTAGGATCTTGCTAAACAATTGGGAAACAGAGCGTCTGCTCACCCTGCGGGAACGTACCACTTAAGAAAGAGGGGGTAGTTCTGGAAAAAATACTTCCCGTTCAGCGAACGCCTTTATATTTTTCATGGAAATGTAACGCGTTAAAACAGTAAATAATAAAAGTCTTCTGGTTTGGCGGCACGCAGGCGCCATTCGCTAGTCTCCCGGACGGGCAGTTGGGCTCGCCTAGAGGCGCGGGCTGCTGGGTAGGGCTGCGCTGCGAGTGACAGGACAGGACAGGCACGAGGCAAGATGGCGGCCGTGTGTGAGCGCGCAATGGCCGCCCCTGCAGAGTAGGAGGAGGAGGCGGCGGTGAGGGGAGGAGTAACGCGAGCTTTGTTCCCCTCGCAGCCCGGGCGGGGAGGAGGCCGTCGCCGCTGCAGCATATCGCGCCTTTAGCTGCGGCGGGTGTTCACCTTGTTTCCACCCGTTTCTTGCTGTGTGACCGGGGGTTTGGGAACTGGGACCCCCCGGCCGGGCCATGAAGAGCCCGGGGCCCCCGGAGCCGTGACGCGTGTCCCGCCGCCGCCTCCCTCCGGAGCCCCTTGTATGGCGGATATGGCCCCGGCCCTGACCGAAGCCGCCACCGAAGCTCACCACAGGCTGAAGCTAGCCGCATCGTCTCCCGCTTCGACGCCCTCCGTCACCCAGCCCGAGCCGCTGCTGCCCGTGTGGAAACCGCCCGAGCTGAACGGGGTGCGGCCGGGTGCACGTCGGAGGCCGCCAAACTCAGGGACCCCCCTCCTGCTGCTGCGGCGAAGCAGCCTCAACGTAGGCCGGGAGAGCCCGATCGAGGGCCTGGTGCGCAGGGCAGGGCCGAACGGGGAGCCCTCACCCTGGGAGGGGAAGGAGCTGCGCGCGATGGAGGCCCCCGGGCCGCATGGTGGAGAGGAACCCCCGGTTTCGCTGTGTGTACGGGAGGATCCCCCGTTTTGCCCGAAGGAGGAGACCCCTGCGCCGGAGTGCTTGCAGGAGGGGCCCCAAGCCCCGGTGTGTCTGCGAGAGGAGCCCCTGTGCCCGCTGAGGACGGCCCGCATGTGCAGCCGGCAGCAGGATCTGGGAGCCCGTGCCAGGAAGCTGTGTCGGCGGCTCCAGGTGATCCAGGCCAAGCAGGTAGAGAGGCATGTCCGGCAGCAGCTGTCGGGACTGGCGGAGCTGCTCTCGGATAGAGGGGCGACTGACCTGTCCGGGTCTTCCCAGTTAGAACTGGAGCGGCTGGCGGAGAGTTCCACGGCCAGGCTGCGGGCGGCGCAGGGAGGCTTCGACTCGGACGCCACGGAGAGCAGCTCGGGAAGCGAGAGTGACTGCGAGGATCCGGCCGTCCGGCCTGCGGGAGAGCAGCGCCTGGCTGCGGGGTAAGTGCACGCAGTCTCTGCCCTTATAGTGGCCAAGCTACCCACCTGCACGACAGGTTTCCCCGCCGAGGCTGATAGGAGCGTTGCTGGCCGCTGGCGTGTGTTGCTGGTCACTGGCGTGTGTTGCTGGTCACTAGCGTGTCACACGCGTACGTTCACTTATTCTGTATTATGTCTGTAACGCCGGCATTCAGGTTTCTGTGAGAACACTTTTGTGTACGGAGCGCGGCTCGTAAAGAAGTGAATTCCAGCCGCGGCCCCCGTGTCACCGCGGTGTGAAATCCGCTGCCCCGTTTACATGCCCGGTAGCAATGTGTTGAAATGGCCCATCTGGGGCACTTGGCTTGGTGCGTGGAAACGCTATCTGTTACCGGGGTCAGACGGGGACCCAGAACTGCGCTGTCTGTGGCAGCTGTACAGACTTTGGCAACTAAATGGGGAGGAAAAAGGCGCAGGCTTTATTTGCTCCTTGTGCCACGTTAAGCTGCCTGTACGTTGTGTTCTGCGTGTGGTAATGGTACCTGCTCTTGGACGGCCCTCTGGGACCGGGCCCTTATCGTACGAACGGCCAATGGCACGCCTCGCTAAGGGCAGCCCCACCGCGTATGGGAGCGTTTACTGCACACATTCCATATGCTCCGCGCTGCTACTGGTTACCACAGGTATAGGCGCTTTCACCTCCGCCGGTGGGGATCACGGGCCAGTGGGGAGCGCACCGGAATCTTCTGTGTCTGCCGGGCTTGGCAGGTATGTGGCGATTGGCACAGTCATGCAGAAGAAGCCGTGGCCCCCAGGATCCCCCGTCTTAGGAAGCGATTGAGGTTAATACTCTCAACATGCCCACCATTCAGCTATCCATCCGTACCAGTGCGTACCCACGCTCACTTTTCCCACCTGTGCTCAAGGAGGGCTAATGTGTAGCCTCGTTATCCAAAGCTGATTTCCCCGGGGCGTTTGTGTTGTGGTTTGTAAAGGCGTTTACCTGAAGCCAGGCGCGGGCAGTTACCTGCTCGCTTGTCTGTATAGCTTTACCCTGATTGGCTGGTTAAATGCTCACCTGTGGCGGTATTATACAGGCGCTCTTCGGAGTTTAATCCTATAATCGTGGTATTTGTGTACGTTGTGTATACGGACATGAGCTGGTGGATGCTCCCGGTGTACCGGTAATCTCCCCCCTCCCCCAGCAGTCTATAGATGAATCTAAAGCGGTTCTATAATTGGTGGTGGTTGTCCTTCCAATACGCGCAATCACCGGGACCTCATCCTCCAGGAACATTTCCATGAATATTCTGTGCCGTCTGCTTTCTGGACGGGGGCCGTGTACACCGCCATGGCTGTGGGTGGGATCGTGGTGCTAACGTGGTTGTTAGCCTGCGGGTCACTGCTAGACTTTGTGGCTCTCCTGTAACGCGTCGTACAGCTCCAGGAAGGAAATGCTGCAGAGCGAGTTAATGTGCTGGATAGTGAGGGGGGTTTTTGGGGGGTATTTTTATTGTAGCTGGAGTTTTTTGGGTGGATTGCAGTGCATTTTGCTGCATGTTTTGTGCAACTTGTTTCTTCCTGGCTGTGTCTGCCCGACCCTGGAAGCTGTGGAATGTAAACCTGCACATTCTCAGTAGCCTCTCCCATCGAAGCAGCAGCCAATGACGTGTGAGAGAAAGTGACAGCATACATGTGATTGGCTGCTGTTACTGCCAATGATTAGACGCGCGTGCGACATGCATACTGCAGTATACTTCCTGCGCTCACTACAGGCAGCAGGGGGAGGAGTTGCGTGGAGGCGGGCTCTCGAGTTCTATTTGCATACATCAGAGGACTTTAACTGCTCAAGGAAGTAAATCCGCCACCCGGGGAAGGTGTGTGAATGTAAGCCTCACGGCCGAAACAGAGAAACTCCTGTAAAAGTGCCGGGAATACAGGGACTGCGTCGGGAGAGTTGGGTTTTGGCAGGGCCCGGGCTCGTGGTATGGCTGCCACGCTGAGCGCACAGTGCCCGCGGTATTTGGAACGCTTCTTGGATTCTCCATTCAGTCTTAAACAGACTTGTGCAGCAAGTGTTATTCAGGAGGAACCGAGAGGGTTGTAGATAAGTGGAACTGCCTCCCAGCAGAAGTGACAAATACAGTTGGGTATAATACAGCTTTAAACAATTCCATTGGCTTGTAGCTTTTCTTAGTGGATTTGCTTATAATGGCTGAGATGAGACCCGTGTGACGTCTTTCGGAGAGATTTATTCTATTGTTAGTAGTAGTATTGTAGCTGGCTGCCCAGCGGGGCCCCTGGGGGGGGTGTTGCCCTGCGGGGGTGATTTGCACAGGAATGGTCTGGGCACCCTGCGGCCACACGGTTAATGTTAAACACGGCTATGACCCCTTATCTGCACCACCCCCGCGGAGCACTGGGGGCACGATCTGCTGAAACGTGTACAGGAAGTGGGTTCTGACTTCCTGCTGGTCTCACAGGAGGGTTCCGGTGCCGACTAACACGGGATGACGGGGATCAAATGCCCCAGCTGGGGTATATTGGGGTATATGCGGATGTCCGGGCGCTCAGTTCGGTGACATCATAAACTGTAAAAATCCGAAAAATATAAAAAACCGCCATAAATATAAATCGTTTTTGGAACGGCGAGGTCGCCTCCGCTGCGTTTCACGAGGCTGGTGCGTAAAGAGTATTATTACATATATGGCGGCATTGAGTGATTTTTGACCCGTCTGTGGTTGCGCCGCGTGGTCATGTGACTTAGACTCCATTTCTAACATCCTGAGTTATTTTATTTTCTGGTCCATATAATAACATTTAGGTGACTTTTTCCTTCTGTAGGACCCCCCTTAACTTATTTGCCTGTGTTGGTAGAAGGGGAGGGGGACGAACAAGTACCGGCGCTGGTGTGTTCTGTGCATGCGCCGGGGTTACGGCTGTACCGCCAGGGCCGGTTCAGTATAAACCGTTAACGGTGATTCTTATCAGGGTCTTTGTTGCGATTTGTTCGCTTTGGTTTATATTTGCCCTTTGATGGTTTCCCCGGCGGGGTCATGTGATTTAAAGGGAAGCTCCAGCTCAGCCGGGCGGCGAGCGGTCATGTGATTTAAAGGGAAGCTCCAGCTCTGGCGAGCGGTCATGTGATTTAAAGGGAAGCTCCAGCTCTGGCGAGCGGTCATGTGATTTAAAGGGAAGCTCCAGCTCTGCCGCGCGGCGAGCGGTCATGTGATTTAAAGGGAAGCTCTAGCTCTGCCGCGCGGCGAGCGGTCATGTGATTTAAAGGGAAGCTCTCAGTGAGCTCTTTGTTAAAGTTGGGAGAAGCTTTGTGTAGGGAGGCCTCGTCGGGCTGCTTTGTGTCTATAGAGAGGAGCAGACAGACGCGCTTGGCGGCATTTAATGGGTTAAAACGTCGTAAACCCCCCCCACACACACACAACTTGTGACATGGAGTAGCAGCTTCTTTCAACAAAACTACTGATGTGCGCATCCGAAGGGTTAATTCCAAAGTAATGAGCGGGAAATGCCCTCTATGAAAGGATCCGGTATCTAAAGCCTGGTCGGCAGCGTTAGGTGTGTGTATATAATATATACAGTGTGTGTGTGTGTGTGTGTGTGTATATATATATATATATCTCACGCGCTCGCTCTCCTCCGCTGTGCCGTTCGCTTGTCTTTTTTGTGATTTGACCTAAAAGTAGAAACCGGATTGCCGGAATCGGCGCGTTGGGCCGGCCGCACCCCGCGGGTTCATCTGTCCCGCTGTATCCGACGCTGAGCGCTCATCGCTTACTTCTGTCTGGCTCCCCACTTTTCACATGAATGGACGCGCCTATAATAACACAATATATAATAATATTAAATGCTCTCCTTTGGAACAATTACCGCCCCCCCCCAGGACAATGGATGCCGCTGTTCTCGTGGCGTTTGGACCGGCCGCCTGCGCTCAGGGGCATCGCTTTCTGCAGGAGTCGGGATTGGCTGTTTTGCTGTGAAATGTTCCCTGATGTATTGAGAAGGGGGGGGGGGGGGGCGGCGGCACGGTAAGCGGACGGCACTGTACGGTGTGATGTGCATTGAGACGGGGCGGTAAGCGGACGGCACTGTACGGTGTGATGTGCATTGAGACGGGGCGGTAAGCGGACGGCACTGTACGGTGTGTGTGATGTGCATTGAGACGGGGCGGTAAGCGGACGGCACTGTACGGTGTGATGTGCAGTGAGACGGGGCGGTAAGCGGACGGCACTGTACGGTGTGATGTGCAGTGAGACGGGGCGGTAAGCGGATCCCGCGCCGGTTTTGTTCGCATTTCGCAGGCCGGTCCCGTTAGTCGTCCGTTGGCTTTTTCTGCACCTGCGAGGAGACGGAGATTACCGATCCGCCTGCTGTGTATCCGAGAGCGCGGCCCGGGCCGGATGTTTATATAGGAGGGGCCCCTGTATTGTGTGGCCCCTTTAGGTGGTATTTGGTTTGTTGGCTGTTTGGCCTGAGGGCTCCCGGTGGGCTTGTCTTGGCTTCACGAGAATCTTAAATGGGTAAACTTGGCCAGTTGGTGGGCACAGGGTGCCCCGCGTACAGCCTCCTACCTCTATGAATCGCCCCGAAGCCGGGCAAATCCCGGGGGTTGTTTAAAGGCCAGCGAGTGCCGGGGGTCTACACTGCGGGGCTCAGACCTTCCCTCTCTCTCCCCAGGTGTAAGCAGCGTGCGGACTGGAGGTGGACGGTGGAGAGGGCGGCCATCATCTGCCGCTGGACCTGGTTACAGGCGCAGGTGTCTGACCTCGAGTTCCGGATACGGCAGCAGACTGAGATCTACAAACAGATCCGGTGTACCAAGGTAAAGGGTTAACCCGGGGGCCAGCCAATCATTTACCATGCAGCTACCCCGCCCCCGGATTCTACGCCCAATAAGGGGCACATTCTGCCTTCTGTAGTGAGCCTGCGCTTGGCGTCGGTGGCCGGGGGTCCTGTGTGTGGTAGGTGTAGGATAAGGAGGATGAATATGGGGGTTTGCCGGGTTGGGGGGCGCAGAAGTTCTCTGAAGAGAGGGATAGCACTGACAAGAAACATGGCCACTGCGTGACGAGCGCACAATCCGCTTCGGGGAGCAGCCCGGGGTCAGTAACGCCACGGCGTGGGAAAGATATGCAGCGGCGCTCAGAAACCCGAATCCAATCCGCCAATGGAAAAATCTCATTCACTGGAATCCGACGTTTGATTGGATATCGCCGGCGTGTGCCGGGCGCCATCTAGTGGTGGTTTTTGGTTTTGCGTTTGTCCGATCCTCGTTTCTTGCTGTGTATTGCGTGTTTAGTAACGGGTTTCCGTTTCCGTTTCCGTTGCAGGGTGGTGTTGTTCTCGGGGATTGTGCCCAGTCTGAGGACGGATCGAATCGGCCCGCAGGAGGTGTGAGAAGCGGCCGCCTGCCTCCCTCGTGTTCCCTGTCTGCCGGCCGAGTCCCTTCCGGGGAAGGTCCGGGTACCGAGGTGGCCAGCGGCTCCCGCTGGGACCCCACCCCCCACAAACAGGTTGGTGCGGGGGGCAGCTGAATTACTCGCCTCCCAGCTGTAACCAGCACTCCTTTCTAAATATCTTTGGGTCGATTTAACGTTAAATCGCGTACCGAGTAGCTTTGTGGGGGATTTCCTTTTTTGCCGCATACTCGGTTACTTTTGTTCGTCCTCCGTTACTGGTTTTAAGGCCTGGAGCGTAGAACTCTCTGCTTTTAGTGTCTTGCTTTGAGGCATTTTGTTATATTTTGCCTTGATGTTCACTTTATATTGGATTGAGATGCAGCCAACACACAGCTACCCTGAATATATAATATGTATGGAGCGGACCAGCCTCCCAGCAGAAGTGGTAGAGGGTAATACAGTGAGGGGATTAAACATGCGCGGGATGGACATACGGCTCCTGAATCTAAGACGAGACCGACGACTGATTAAGGTTTGAGTCTTTACAGCAAGAGAAACGGGCGACTGGATGGGGGCCGGATGGGTGAGAAGTTTGCAGAATTCAGGATCCCCGTCCGTCCTGCTTAGCAGCGAGGTGGCTTCATGTCATGTTACATAATCCATCTTTACGCAATCCGGGTTTTTCTGACTTCATGGGATTCTCCGTGTCTAAAGTAAAGCTTTTAGCTAAAAAAGAAACACATTTCAGTAACTTTAATCTGGCTTCCAAGATACAGACTTCATTTCTGACGTTCTGCGTCCCTCCAGTTTATTTTACAGACCTATAACTAACCCCGGGGGGGGGGGGGTCACGTTGGGGCAAGAAATGGATTGCCGTAGATGATGGCTTTCAGGCACCGATCGGAGAACTCTCCTTGGCCAATAATGGCTTAATGGGACGAGGGCCCCAAATCTAGGCCGGTGACTTCAGAGATGCGAGGGTGGCCGCTGGGTTCATGGATCGGTGATTAATGGCTGTCATTGATAGGAGTGGCAGTTCTCATTACCGCCCCCCCCAGGACGTGCTTAGTAAAGCCGGATGAGTTTAGGAGACCCTGCGCCGTTCTCTTAATCCCGCTGTGTGCCGGCCACAGATGCCCTTGCTGCACTCCGATTAATTGTAAGCTCTTCTGCCACACATTTGTTCTTTGTGTTATATGCTTGTAAGCAGTCAGTGTGTAACAATTGTTGCAGAATTTTGCAAAAATAGTAATTTCGATTGTTTTCTTGCAATATTATACATATTATTGATAATCCTGTACTGGAGACCTGGAAGTCTCGTGAAGTCGCATGCAGCCGGATCGTGTAAATGTCTACGCTCCGCGTATAAAAAGCGCCAAATGGCCCCAAATACCCCCATGCAAAATATGCCTGTTTGGGGAAATACTCTGGCTTCACGTACGGCGCGCGTTGATCTGAGCACTGGATTTACTGCAGGGATTCACACAGGGAGCGGGGGCTTAAGGGGACCCTGCAAAACTGTATGGGGGGTCCTACTCTGCACTCGTGGTGGGACCCGGCTCACTGTTTGAATGATAGACGCGGGGAATGCCCCTGGAAGGTGCTGATCCTAGCCAGAGCCCGGCGCTTGTGGAATTTACACCCAGGAAGCTCATCCTGTTACTTGCTCCCCTCAGCGTTTAGTTAACGTGCGCCCTGAGCTGTGTGTTGCTCGGAGGGCATTTTCCGAAGCTCTTTGCCGCTGACCCGGGGAGCTCTGCGCGGGCCGGGGTAATTCTCACAGCCCTTCTGGGTTTCCAGCAATGTCTAAGGGATATCAGTAAGGTTTGAATGTTCAGCTGTTTTCGTGCCGCCTTTGGGCAGCCCGCTGTACGTTTTATTAATTCTCCGTCCTTTCTTGCAGTGTTCCCGCCTCACCCAATCTGTTGAAAATGTTACGTGTCAAAAGCCAACCGCTACACCCGCATGTGAATCCCACGGATCCCAAAAACCGTCTCGTCAAGTCAACGGACTCGTCAATTGGTTAGTGTCTCAGGTTCCTCGCGACCCTTAAAGGGTTAAGGCATTAATGTCGCCGGCTTCTCACTTGGCGGCTGACGCTTCTGCTTAACGTGTCTTAAACGTGGCCGTCCTCTGCTCATTAAATGTCTGCGTATAACGCGTCCAAATTAGTAGGAGATACCTGGACCCGATCCCTGATAGATATATGTGTATGTATATATATAGATATATGTATATATATGTGTGTGTGTGTGTGTGTGTATATATATATCTGATATACAGATACCGTATTGACTCGGTTATAGGCCGTGCCTATATATAATATAAGCCTCGCACACACAAATATGTTCTATGGAAAGCATGTCCTGCGCTTTGTTCCGTTACACGTGGATTATCACATGTAGCGTTTGGGAATTAAGCACACGTTGCATGTCTCTGTCCGCGGAGCCCGTCACGGGCCGGGCGACTTCACCGTTTGATTTCACTGATGCATTGTAATTATTTCGGGAGGTGACATTACGGCGTTCCCCTTCGTTGTATGTGGGTAATGGGCTGTTCCAACGTGTGAATAGAGGGGATTATGATTCTATCTGCCCCAGAATCTTGATCAATTCTGCCTTTCCTTTCACTAAAACACCCACAATTCCCTGATCATTTTCTGCCATTGCTTCCTGTGCCTTATAATGAATTCACACCATTGCGTTCCCTTCTTTGTCCCCTGCGCCTTGCGAACATGCTCTCTGCCTACTGCAGCTTCCTTCTACGCCGTAGCCAGCAGCCTTGCATGTCCTCTTACCCTTGGATTGTCCTCCTCTGCCCGGGGTGAAGATTCGGCTGCCGGTACCGCTGTAGGCGGTCGGGGGGTGGCTTCGCATCGCGTGGTTTCTTACTGTTTGGCGTCTTTTTGGCCCCGGTCGGTCTTGGAATTTGCCCGCTTTTCGCCTGCAGATCCCATCAGAGGGCGCAGCGTTTCGATCTCCAGGAAAGCGTTTTCTGGGGTTTATAATGTGGCCCCCTGTTCGGCCTGAAAGGTCACTCGACCCCAGTCTTTCTATTAGGCGCTGAAGTACGTTGCCGCTTTGCTGGATCGACCGCTGTGGTGTTTAGAATCCCTGCATGCAGTCAGGTGGGGCTAGTTGAACATTGACCCACCTTTGTTAAAGGAAGTCCTTCAGTTGTGGCCCCTCGCTAGCCAGGGAGGCCTTTAGTCCTCTGCCTGCCGCAGATATTGTAAGCCGGGGCTGGTGGATGATACGAGAAACCTGTATACGGAATAACCCGTTTCATGTCCATCCTTTTATTTCGAGGCCCCGAAGCTTGTAAAGAAGTTCGGCTTCTGGTGGCCAAATCTGGGAGCTTTAGGCTAATATTGGTATTTTGTGTAGCCAGAAAAATCTGAATCAATAACGATCTAAAACGGCGCCAAAAGTTCAGAGTCTTGTCCACCCGGCTGCTAACGGCAAACCTGGCCATGGCCATTAACCATCTGGCGATCCCAGTATTGGTGGTTGGGGTGATGGGAGTTGGTGTGCTCCCTCCGTCCAGCCTTCATGCGCGCCTTTTCTTTGTTATAAAGCGAGTGTTTTGGTTCCCTTCGCAGCCTTCGGCAAATATCTCGCTGCTTGCAGCGAGCGCCTGTGCTTCGGATTAGCTCCGGCGCGATATTCATCCTCGTGAAAAGGAAACCTAATGGGACTGGTGATAGGCGATATGGGGGGCGTATCGCGTAATCCATCGGGGGTCTAAACATAGAAAAAAAGGTTCACTCAATGAATGTGATCTGCCGGGGGGGGGGGGTTGTGTGCGTTTGGGGTAAATGTAAAACGTGGTTATCGGCGCATGTTACGGGGTCTGCTCTTATAAACAAGCCTGAGACCCTCGTAGAATTTATAAATATGTATAGATGTTCAGAGTTTGCCGTTTAGGTACGATTGGGATTTAATGAACTGATTAAAGGTCGGGGGGGGCGGTTGGATTTTGGTTGAGGTTTCTGGCGAGATTTCCCCCAAACGTCGATGGTTTCAGGATATTTTGGCTTTGTTTCAATTTAGACCTTTTACTGTGCAGTGGATACTAGTAGCTGGCTGGTTGCCACCGGGCTGCCGTGACCCCTGGCGCCGGCTGGTTGTTGCCGTGACCCCTGGCGCCGGCTGGTTGTTGCCATGACCCCTGGCGCTGGCTGGTTGTTGCCGTTGGCGCCGGCTGGTTGTTGCCGTTGGCGCCGGCTGGTTGTTGCCGTTGGCGCCGGCTGGTTGTTGCCGTTGGCGCCGGCTGGTTGTTGCCGTTGGCGCCGGCTGGTTGTTGCCGTTGGCGCCGGCTGGTTGTTGCCGTGACCCCTGGCGCCGGCTGGTTGTTGCCGTTGGCGCCGGCTGGTATGTAGTGCAGTTTTTTTCAGGTGTCGTGTACTCTCGTTGCAGCGTGCGCTCCGGCCCGTCGTGTAACGGCTCCGCGGGGGATTTGGATCCGGACGAGGCGTTGGGCAAGAAACGTCGCGCCGCCGGCCTTCCCGCCTCAGCACTTACAGACTCCGGCTGCGTGGCTGCGAGAACGCGACCTCTCCGCGGGTACAAGAAGCGGCGGCTCGTCCGATCCAGCGCTGTGTCGTCCCTGAGCCGGAAGGTGAGCCCTGGGGGGGATTAAGCGGTAAGAACGCTGTATCTCAAAATGCTGGTTTTAAGGTGTAAGAATTCCTGTTACTTTAATGTGAAGTTCAGCCGCGTTTAATAACTGCTGCCCCCCCCTTACCAAATACCCCTAGGCAGTCATTTTTAGGGTTAATGGGGATTTCATTCATATTTTCACTTAATGCAATTTTTTGTCGGTAACCTAGAAGTTTATATTTCCTGGCATATAGTGGCCGTACACATGGGGTGTTGCTCCTCCTTAGGGACAAGGATCTGAAATACAAAGAGTTAAAACCCTCCCCTTCACTAACTCCTCCTCTTCCTTACCCATAAGACCACACGGACCAAACACAGCCAGTTCTTCCTTGTCACGGACGGATGTGTAGTTCGGTGGGGCACACGGGTTGTGTCCAGGGGGATCCCTCCTCCGATTGCTCTCCGGGTGGTGAGCAGAGTGAGGTAGGAAGATGCGCATCGGCGGATGTTATGGAACAGAATAAGCCGGCAAGGGAAGGAGCAGTAGCACAGCGGTGGGACGCACACCCGGGAGGCGTTGCATTCTGCCGAAGATCTGATCGTGTTACAGAGCATGCGCGGATCCGATCTTCAGGGCACAAAATTTAAATTTAAGATGTGCAGTCCAGTCTGACAGCAGCGGGGCTGGGTCTGTACTGGATATCCGTGGCACCAACCCCCCACACGGATTGAGGCCTTTTAAGGTATGATTAATTCATCTTAATCTTAAAAAAAGCCTCTGCCCTGTAACATTTTTTTCTAAAGATTAAGGCTCCTTTTAAGTCCAAATATGTTTTGTGCACCCCCTTGCCGGACGGCTGAATAAAGGAGTTAGCAATCCTTGCCCAGATTAATTGCTCAG
This sequence comes from Sceloporus occidentalis, assembly GCA_023333645.1. Taxonomy (NCBI): domain Eukaryota; kingdom Metazoa; phylum Chordata; class Lepidosauria; order Squamata; family Phrynosomatidae; genus Sceloporus; species Sceloporus occidentalis. The sequence goes on along the minus strand of JALMGF010000501.1, from coordinate 34,407 downwards.
GACATGCAGTTTCTGGGTGTTGGCTTCTAGACATCTTTGCCCGTAACCATTCAAGACTGCGTCTGTTTTTGCTTTGGAACCCAAGTTTGATAGACTCATTCACGTTGGTTCCTGAATCTGTTGTCCTCGGGGGAGATTACCGGGGAGTTAGCCTATGGCCATAATCTCGGTAGCTAAACAGGCTTGGGCCTGGTTAATTTCCACCAGGGAATACCAGGTGTTTCGGGCTCATCTTGTGAGGAGTCAGAGGATAAAACTTCCTTCCTCCACAAGAGCTTTGGAAGTTTTATAAGAACTCTCCAGACGATTACAAGAGGTAGTCCGTGAGAAGCATCCCAAGGATTTTGCATGTTGCCTAAGAGGAGTCTGTTCCAATCCTCAGCATTCCAGTGCAAGTAGCATTGTCTGGCGCTTCAGTGGCTAGATCTCTAGGCATCTGGTAACAGGCATTAGGCCTGCGGCCGTACCGCCCTGTATGCACCTGATCTCGTCTGATCTCAGTAGCCAAGCAGGGTTGGGCTTGGTTAGCACTTGGATGGGAGTACTTCCTGTCGAGGGAACCGGATACAGAAGTCTCTAGCCAATTTAGGAAACTGAGCCTTTTATAATTGTCGTATCTGCCAAAGAATCAGTGGCCAGGACAGCATCTATGTCGGCTTTGTTTGTTTTAACATTTGTAAGGCATAAGCTGTTTAGACAATTGGATCCCGAGGATCATTGCAGACGGAAATAATTTCAGGCAATAAATGCATTGTCACCAAGTATGGAACAAAGTGCGGACGATTTGCCTTTAAATGGCCAACACAAGCCACATTCTTGTGAAACATCACTCACATCATCACTGGGATCGTTTCGTTTCTCAAGCCAGTTAGTGAATGTGAAAGAGTTGCCAGTTCAGCTGTCTTAAACCTGCAGACGTGGGATATCTAAAACTGTCTCATGTGCAACCCTTCTAAAAGAATGAATCCTAAACGTTCAGAATTTTTACTCCAGGCTGTTCCTGGTCACGAACCAGTTGGATCCTTCAGTCCAGTTTTAATATGGTCTAGGCCTGTATTCTATACAAGCATTTTAGAATGAAATCTATCCTCACAGTCAGCCAACTACTGAACAAGGAGATTACATGGTGACCATGGCCCTGAAGGATGCTCATGTGCATGCGCCTATTGCAGTTGAATCCAGTAAATTCCTCAGGCTCTCTATAAGGAACGGGCCGAGAATTCTCCATTTCCAGTTTGGGTCTCTCAACTTTCAGAGTATAAGGTATCCGGGTCATCCCATCCCTGGACGACTTTCAGCTCTGGCCTTCGTTCTCATGAAGATGGCATTGTTTCCCCATTGGCAGAGCGCATCAAGCAAGAGTACGCTTCCCCAGGATGAGAAGACCAGATGGAACAGGCCTTTTCAACTTTTTTTATTAGGCACATAATTTTGTAGACAAAGACAGGACAAAAGGTTTCAGTAACATCCTAAGAACAAGAGCCTAGACTAATTCTGATGGAATTGGTGGTCGGCTGCAATGGTTCATACAGATGTTTTGATCATAAAAAGTCCAACCTTATTTTTTTCTAAGTATGCAGTTCTTGCGGCTGATAGTGGACTCCTCCCTATGGCTCTTTATTCCATATCAAAGATCAGAAAAGTAAGAAGGGTTGTGTCAGCTTTGCAACAAAATCATACCTGGCCCTTTAGAAAAGCTATGAGCTTCTTGGGCATTCTGACGATTTGTATCCCTGCAGTAAGCTGCTCCAAGGCACTGTGGCAGGATGGCCCGGTTACAATCTAGAAACTCCAATACCAACAGAATAAAAGCAAAATGTGGTTTATTGTAGCTTTCTTTGAGGTCCACAGTATTGCGCCTCACAGTGTAAATAAATGAAACAAAAACAAATCGTACTCCATCTTGGAGACTACCTATACAAACCGACCAGCTAATCCTGTCCCAGTCGTAAAGGAACTCTGGCTTTACTGCCTCTCTCCCTGTTTTCAGAAAACTAATGCCTCTAACGGCCACCCTTTAAATGTCTCAGTGCAGATTAATTGGATCCACCGGCTGACTTCCAGCAATTAACCCCCCCATGCTAGGAATATAGAGCGCCCATCTTGCCACTGATATAGACAGACTCTGTTACCTTGCCACTGTTAGGGATATTAATGAGACAAAATAGGCAAAACCAATATTTTATCGCACACGCAAAATAACGACGCTATCAAATATTGTAGAACCACATCCACAATATTAATTTAAGGAGATACCCTATATTTTATCTCCGATCCTAAATTCTTTCAGATCGCCGAAAATTATAATTCAAATTAGATAGATATCGCCACGATAGTCAATCAAAATATTTATTTATTGTGAATACAATTTATAAAATCTATATATGGGTCACACAGTGCATGATATAAAACACAACGTTCTTAAAACATGTCAAAATTGAATCAATTCAAATACAATATATTATCGATAGTTATCAATATGAATTAGTACTATATGAGTCTAACACACAATTAATTTCCATTCCACTCAGCAACCAAAAATTTATAATAATCAGGGCAGTAATAAAAATATCACTCTCTCTAATATTAGTTCAATTAATATAACAAATTAAAAACTAATTTAATAATGTCTACGAGTATTAGTGAAATTCCTAATAGATGCAAATGATGTCAAACTTCATCTATAGGTAAAAATACCTTTTCATTATTGTTATTATCACGGGTTATAAGCTGCAGTCTCACAAGCCGCCATATACAATAATGCAATATAGTACTTCCCAGAAACAGGGAATTCTATACGAAGAAGACAAAATTCACCTCTATTCAGAATAATAAAACAATTATATTTACCACCACTTGTTGCTGTTGTCCAACTGGTACTTGTAGAAGTTAATCCAGGTTCATTGGCAAGAAATTAAGTGGAAAAGAAAATAACTTTCTACCAGTTATATAGGTTATAACTCAAAGTAACTCCAAGAGTGAAATATGGTGCCAGGATCTTAAGATTCCAATTCTCTGGGGTAAATTTGGTGAATAAGTCCGTCCGGGTCTGTCTGTTTCAGGGTGCGATTTTTTTTTTATTTTTTTTTTTTAAGGTCCGTTCTTTTTTTTCTAATTATCCAAGACATAAGCTTAAAAACAGAGCTTATTATCATAGCCTCCACCTCTTGATTGGAATTCTCCAATCATAACGGTGGGTTTTACCCATTAAAATTAGGATTTCTACTCATATTTACACCGTTGTAATTTCTTAATTTACCTGTGAGAGACGCTCTGGTCTAAGAATTAACTTAAAACCGTTACATATGTGTTTGGAATTTATCCTTGGTCACCCTAATCGCCAGGTGTTACCTCCTAGATAGTAACTCAGGCCTTGGTAGTCTTACGACGTATCCCCCATTCCAAGTTCCATTTCTAAAGATATGCAGTGTCTTCTCCTTAACTTTCTCATGGAAGATAACATTAATTGTATCATACATACTGAAACATCTATATACATGAATACTCCTTTGTTCTCAATTATAGAGGGAACAAACACAAAAAGAAATCATCACTACATGATTAAGTAAAATAAAATGGCTCTGACTCCATTTTGTGTTCATGTAAAGTACAGAATATATGGAATACATGTTTTCTATCATAAAATATCTGACACCACAGCACATATAAGGCCACTTCAATGGGACATCCTTGGGCATTTGTCCCAGAAATAAGATCTGGACATCGACTTCAGTGTCCAAGCCCAATTAAACTGGTGGAAGAGGACAGATCGTCTCAGCAAGGGTCTTTCTTTTATCAACATCTGTGGATCACTCTGACCACAGATGCCTTAAACAGGCTGGGGAGCTCATTTTGGTTACCTCTTCAGGCAGGGCAAGCGGTCACTAACAATCTTACCCAGTCCTCAAATTATCAAGATCTTTAAGCATTTTTTTTATTTATTTTTTTGGCCCTCACGTAGTTCAGTCCTTGGCTAAAAGGGAAGGCTGTAAGAATCCAATGCGACTACGTTACCACAATATCATATATCAACAGACAGGGCGGCACCCGGATTCCAAAACTTCAGGCCTTTTCGGAAGAAGTCATGGAATGGGCTCAACAAAACCACAAGATTTGTCAGCCACGCGTTTCAGGGGAAGGGCCAATTGTATTGCGGACTACATCAGCAGATCGGATTTGTTCCCTAGACAAAAGAATCTTCTCCATCCTGGTTCTAGTTTGGTCTTCCAGGTTTCAACATTGTGGCAATCAGAGACAACAGCAATCTTCTGGGTTTTAGCCAGTGATATGGAGATTCAGGATGGCTTACTTTTTTCCTCCGTTCGCTATGATCCCACGTGTCCTCCTCAAGATTCGAACGGACTAGGCCAGGGTCTTAACATCTATCCCATATTGGCCAATACAGACTTAGTTCTCAGAGCTATACAATATGGCCTCGAGTTTGGGAGCTGCCATTTTTGTCCCAGCTGGTGGAGAACAGAATTCCTTCAGATGGTCATTTTGATGGCCTAGCTTTGGCGAGGGTTATCCTTAGAGGTAAAGGACTTTCCCATGCCAATGCTGAGGTCCTCCTTATTCGGAGGTTTCAGGTTTGGAGGAAATTGGAGGACCTTAGCAGGTCTTAATGTGTCAACCTCAAAAGGGCTAGTATCGGCCCTCAGTATTTTTCTCTTTTCGGATTTGGCCTTGTATGTTCTGATCAGGCATTTCTTTAAGCGGCAACTATTCGGCAACCTCCAGTCAGTCTCATTTTTTTCCTTCCTGGGTTTTTGACCTTGATTTTACTAGCTCTCTATTCTGTACCCTTCGAACCGCTGGAAGAAGTCTTTGTCACTGAAGATGACATTGTTGGTGACTCTTACTTCAGCAGGGCAACTGGGTAACTACTAGCTCTGTCTTCAGCTGCTATGGTCACCATTTTTCCATCAGGTATTTCCAGAGGAGACAATGGCACAATGGGATGTCCAAAGAGCTCTAGACATTTCTACAGATCGCACCACTGCTTTCCGCTATACGGATCAATTGTTTGTCCTTTTTTTTTTTTTTTTTTTTTTTTTTTTTTGGTAGATATTCAGATCATGCTAGCCATCTTGACTTAGCTTACAGTGACCATTTGACTAGCTCACTCAAGCAGCAGGCAAGCCATCTTGTCCCATGTTTTGACTCGCTCCACACGAGCTATGTCTGGGTCTAGGTTTGGGAAGTCGATCTCATCTCCTGAAGATAAATGTGTAAGGCAGCTACCCGGTGTTCCTTCGATACATTTGTCCAGCATTACTTACTAGACATCTTCTCCTCCTCTGTGGCATTTTTTCTGGCGCAGGATGCCCCAGTCAGTGGCCTCTGAAGTATTCCCCTCCCATTCGGTTATCTTGCTATATCCCATGTGTACGGCCGCTATATGCCAGGAAAAACAGGAATTTTACTCACCGTAAATTCTTTTCCTTAATATAGTGGCAGTGCATGTTTCCCTCCCTCATGTCTACCATTAAAGATATTTTTCAAGCATGTTTGTATTCTTGGTACTTACTGGCTGTGTTTGGTCCGTGTGGTCTTATGGGTAAGGAAGAGGAGGAGTTAGGGAAGGGGGAGGGTTTTAACTCTTTGTATTTCAGATCCTTGTCCCTAAGGAAGAGCAACACCCCATGTGTACTGCCACTATATTAAGGAAAAAGTGAATTTACGGTGAGTAAAATTCCTGTTTTTTGCGTTATTTTGATAATTAACAGTTTGTTTTTCCTTGAATAGCCGCAGAAGCTGCTGTCTGTGAAGTGCGGCTGCGAGGCCCCCGCCGCGTGTATTTTGTGCGGCTGTAAAACCCTCGCAAAAGATGCGGACCCCGGCTGTATGAGGACGAGAGAGCAGATGGCACTGACGGACCCCGCTTTCCACCCCATCCTTTCCTTCCCTCACGGTAAGTGAATGCGGCCTGACCAACAACCAACCCCCCCCCCCCCCCCCGGCTCGTTGTGTTAGGGATATTAATGAGACAAAATAGGCAAAACCAATATTTTATCGCACACGCAAAATAACGACGCTACCAAATATTGTAGGACCACATCCGCAATATTAATTTAAGGAGATACCCTATATTTTATCTCCGATCCTAAATTCTTTCAGATCGCCGAAAATTATAATTCAAATTAGATAGATATCGCCACGATAGTCAATCAAATATTATTTATTGTAAACACAATTTATAAAATATATATGAGTCACACAGTGCATGATATAAAACACAAAATTCTTAACATGTCAAAAATAAATCAATTCAAATACAATATATTATCGATAGTTATCAATATGAATTATTACTTTGAGTCTAACACACAATTAATTTCCAGTCCACTCAGCAACCAAAATGATAATAATCAGGGCAGTAATAAAAAGATCACTAACTCTATTATATATTAGTTCTACTAAATATGGCATTAAAAGTAATTTAATAATGTCTAAGAGTGTTAGTGAGATTTTAATAGATGCAAATAATGCCAAACTTCATCTACAGGTAAAATACCTTTTACATCATTGTCATTATCACAGGTTATAAGCTGCAGTCTCACAAGCCGTCATATACAATAATGTCATATACAATAATGTCATATACAATAACGTCCTATACAATAACGTCCTATACAATAACGTCCTATACAATAACGTCATATACAATAACGTCATATACTATGTCATATACAATAACGTCATATACTATAACGTCCTATACAATAACGTCATATACAATAAATGTCATATACTATTTCCCAGAAACATAGAAACAGGGAATTCTATACGAAGAAGACAAAATTCACCTCTATTCAGAATAATAAAACCATTATAATTACCACCACTTGTTGCTGTGGTCCGACCGGTCCTCGTAGAAATTAATCCAGGTTCAGTGGCAAGAAATTAACTATATAACTTTTTTCTAAAAGTTATATAGGTTAGAACTCCAAATAAGAGTAAAAATATGGTGCCAGAATCTTAAGATTCCAATTCTCTGGGGTACATTTGGTGAATGAGTCCGTCGGGGTCTGTCTGTTTCAGGGTGCCTTCGTTTCAGGGTGAGTCTTAGGGTGAGTCCCTTAAATTATTAAAGACCTAAGCTTTTAAAGACCGGGCTCATTATCATAGCCTCCACCTCTTGATTGGAATTCTCCAATAATAACGGTGGGTTTTACCCATTATAATTAGGACTTCTACTCATATTTACACCGTTGTAATTTCTTAATTTACCTGCGAGAGACGCTCTGGTCTAAGAATTAACTTAAGACCGTTACATATGTGTTTGGAATTCATCCATGGTCCCCTTATCGTTAGATGTTACCTCCTAGATAGTAAATGAGGTCTCTGTAGTCACCCATATCTCCAGACGTTGCCTCCTAGGTAGTAAATTAGGTTTTGGGGGTCTTACGACGTATCCCCCATTCCAAGTTACATTCCTAAGGATATGCAGCGTCTACTCCTTAACTTTCTCATGGGAGATAACGTTAATTGGATCATATATACTGAAGCATCATTATACTGAATACTCCTTTGTTCTCAATTATAGAGGAACAAAGACAGAGAAATAATCACTATATGATTAAATAAAATAAAGTGGCTCTGACTCCATTTTGTGCTCATGTAAAATACAGAATATATAGAATGCATGTTTTCTATCATAAAATATCTGGCAGTTGTGAGGGACGCTGGGGGGGGTGATTTGGTTCGGTGTCACGGGGGATACGGAAGCTTTCAGGGGGTTTAACGCAGCTCTGCTTTTTTCAGACACATCCCTTAACTTGCACTTTGAAGCTTTGCTGAAAGATGATCGGCGGTTCCGGCTCGGCCACGGGCTCAGGGCTCTGAAGCTCTCCCAGCTTAACAAAAAGCCGCTGGACAGAGGGAAGAAAGAACCGCAGAGCCCCGCGGCGGACCCTGCACCCGGTAAGTGCCGCGAGACCCCAATGTGTGGCTGCTGTTCACTTATGGAAGACTTGGAGAGCTTCCAGGGTCGCCCCCCGTGAACAACTGCTGCAGGAAGAGCTTGATCAACTATAACCCCCCCCCCCCGTATAATGTATAGATAAATCAGTGACCGGCCCCCTGTATAATGTATAGATAAATCAGTGCCCGGCCCCCTGTATAATGTATAGATAAATCAGTGAGCCGGCCCCCTGTATAATGTATAGGTAAATCAGTGAGCCGGCCCCCTGTATAATGTATAGATAAATCAGTGACCGGCCCCCTGTATAATGTATAGATAAATCAGTGACCGGCCCCCTGTATAATGTATAGATAAATCAGCGAGCCGGCCCCCTGTATAATGTATAGATAAATCAGTGGCCGGCCCCCTGTATAATGTATAGATAAATCAGTGAGCCGGCCCCCTGTATAATGTATAGGTAAATCAGTGAGCCGGCCCCCTGTATAATGTATAGGTAAATCAGTGAGCCGGCCCCCTGTATAATGAATAGGTAAATCAGTGTAACCTGTTGAATTCTACATTATGCAGGGCCGGCTCAGCCCTTCTTGCCTGTGAACCCTGTCCATGTTGGCCCTTCGTAATTAATAGTGAATAAAGTATTGAAACAAACTCTCCGTTTAGTGAATAATTGCCTCAGACGTGTTGATCTCCACTCTCCTTGTCCTTGCTGAGTGTGTATTAGCGATTGGCGTTTTCGGTAATACTCGGCTGAGCGGCGGATCTCTGCGCTTCTGTTTACTCCCGATTTATGCCTTGATTCTGCTTTCACTTCTTGTCTGTCTTAAAGATGGCCTTCTCACAGCTCCTGATTAATCCAGCAGGTTATTCACACGGGGGACTCGACCGAGAGAAGCTTTGTCTGTATCGCCTGGAGACGTGGCAGCGGAACTCCGATAGAGTCCGGTCCCAGCTCAGAAGATCCGCTCCGTTTTCCGCCTCCCAAGGTGAGTAATAAGCCTTTAGCTGCGCTTAGAATACCTGTCCCTCCTTAATAGCCGCTGCTAGCAGGATCTTAAATGTTTTACCCTTTGATGTATTGTGCAGGGTCCCTGTTGAAAGAGGAGCGGCCGCACAAAGCGTTCTCCAGCCATGTATCCACCACCCCTTCCAGACCGAGCTCCATGTGCCACCCGCTGTCCTCTCTCCCCGACACCTCTCCTGCCTCATCTGCCGGCTCAGCGGTAAGACGCGCGTCCTCGGAGGGGGTTTCACCCGACGATCCGCTCGACAGCCGGCTTTCGTTGCTTATAACTACGTTTTCATCCCTTCTGCAGAACATTAAAAGGAAAAGAGTGGAGAATTCGTACGACATCAATAACATCGTCATCCCCATGTCCATGGCGGCAGCCGCTCGGGTGGAGAAGCTGCAGTACAAGGAGATCCTGACTCCGAGGTATCTGCTCCGCGGGGGCCGGAACGCACTCTGGGGAATCTTATCTGCTGTGTAAACCAGAAGCGTCACAAAGTATCACAATAATCGGGTTTTTCGTAGACGTTTCTACGCCGATGGATTCTGAAATGTTTGCAGATTATAGGAAGTGTCTGATTATAAAACGAATTCTTTCTCCCCCCCCCCAAACAGCTGGCGCGTCCTGGACTCTGTGGAGAGAGACGCGTTCCTGGAGGCCGATCCGCAGGTAACTGTCCGTCGAGAGCGTTCTTTGGCCTCTTTACGCAGATGTGAGGCTCTATGTAGACGGGGCTGACTCTTCGCTTCTTTACGAACATGCGCTTCGTCCGCTTCCCTATATCGTTGGAGAAGTAGAGACTTTTAAATGTCCGGATGATGCCGCATGGGGTCAATGTCTGACACGGAGACAAATGTGCTTGAATGCGTTCCGGTTCCGGGTGTTTACGGTCCGCTCACTTGCCGGTGATTTTATTTCGCAGCTGGAAGATCTGTCTGACGAGACGTATCTGAATCGCCACAACGCGCACGAGGAGCAGGAACGATCTCGCTGGGATTCCTGGGCTTCGATGTACCCCCAGAGACGCGGCAGCAGGTATGGGGGTCCGGCGAGCAGAATTTCTGTGAGGGGTCCTTTCTTGCCAGTGTCCCGCAGTACGGCAGCTGTCAGAAAAGTAAAATAAAGTAATGCAGCCGTGTTGGGGCATACAGAGAATTGTAACCATTAGGGGGGGTAATGCCTGCAGCCCCCGGCGCTGGCTTCCTGGTTCCTCTCGCCAGTTGTAGAAACCGGTAGATGGTGAACGTTATAACACAGAAGAACGTGGAATGGCTGTAAGAGCGAACGCCTCGGGCTCCTCGTTGGGGGTATAAATGCCAAGTGAGGGTTGATACGGTTCGCGCTGCGGCATGTTTGGGTACTTCAGCCATTTTCCTGTCTCTATAGATCTTCCAACAGGTCAGACGGCCGCTGGACCCCGCAGCCCCCTTCCCACAGCCAGGGGTCACTTCAGCCAGCATCTCCGGATGTCGGATTCCAGAGCCTTAATGATGTCCCGCTTACCCTGACATCCACTGCACCCGACAGCCCAGAGCCTTACAGCACAGTCCCGTGCCTCTCCTTCCGGAACAGGACCAGAGTGTTCTCCTGGAGCGAAGAGACGCGGTCCTCCACCCCGGAGCTTCCCGATGAAGAAGAGCAGGTGGGTTTCCGACAAGGACTCTCCAACCCGTGGCTGTAGATTGTCAGCTCTGGAGTTCACATCCTTTGCGCCGGCGACGTTCTGCAATAAGCCCCGTTTACCTGAGCGTTGGGAAGATGGCCGCTAAGCCGTTGGTTGTCACGTCTTCAGTGACGCGGCTGTCGGAAATGTACATTCTTGCGCTAACGCTCTGTCTCCGTTTATTTCAGGCCGTTCTGCCGTGGGAGCGCCGCGCATTTCCCCTCTCGGACAGAGACTTGCGAGCGCTGCAGGAATTGCCTGAAACCCCCACCAGAGGCAGAAGCAAGCAGCCCCCGGACGTCACGTGGCCCCCGCCAGACCAGCCCGGTCCACAAACTGAAAACACAGACTTTGGCGCGTCAACAGAAAACCTCGGCCCTCCTTCCAAAGACCCCCCTCTCCCCAACAGCATTTCGGTGGTTCGTTTCCGCGCCAACAGCGGCGATAAAATCGCGAGCTTGGAGTACTTCCCAGCCAGGCCGGTCACCAAGAGATGAGACGCCATCTTCACTCGACGTGACGCAGAACAGACCCGCATACTTTATTCCGGTATCAGGCACTTGGCTGGCGTGGCGGCCCCCGGCGGGGCAGTAGGGCGCACCGTACATTAGGGGTCCAGGGCTCAGCAGCTGCCTGCTGAAGAGGAAGGCCTGAGACGGAGTGAAGCTCAGAGATAACAGCCACTCGCCGAACCTGACACGCTCGGCTAGGCCGTGGGGCGGCGCCGGGTGGTGGAGGACTCCTTCGGAGCGCCGTGCGCGCAGGATAGGTATATGGGGCAGGAGAGAGAAGAGAAAATCTATAGAGAATTCTAAGTAAAAAATATTATAAACTGTCAAATTCCAGGGATGGAGGATTAAAAAAGAAATCTATGAATCAGGTTATAAACCCCTCGGCTGCCGTCGGCTCCCCGGCGCTGCATCCGGAATGCCGTTAATCACCGACGGTTCTCCGCGGATCGTCCGAGGCTCACGCGGAATGATGTCTATCCTATGAGCCGAAACCTGCAGCCGGGTTATTCCTCCCCGAGCAGAAATCTGTAATTATTTAATACACGGGCGAGCGGCTCGTGTCTGACGATAGCCTGATGTATATACATTTCTTAAATTAGAATAAAGTAATAAATTCTGAATCCTGTTAGACAATCCGCCGGCTCGTCTGACTCTCTTCATTGGGATGGGCTGCTGGGTGAATGATGTGCATGCGCCCCACGCCCGGTAGCACATGTGTTTAATGTTCACACTGCTAATAACACGTTAAAGGTAACATGGCAGTCCTACACATGTCGCTTGCAGCCGCGGAAGCCATCGCGTTGTAATTATTATTTAGACCCCTGGCGGCTTCTCATCTGGGTCAGACATGGACTTTTCGATATAACAGAACAAAACGAACGCAGATGTAGGAGCCGCCATCTTCCTGTTCTCAGAATCCGTGTGATTATTCCTCCCCGTGAGAGGAGGGGGGTGTTATAGAGTGTCCTGAGGACAGTGCCAATCAGTTGGCAAAACCTTCCCCATCTCGGTATTGGCAGAGTTAGGATTCCGTACTGCGCAGGCTCAGGTATTATCGAGCCCCTGCCGGTCCTGTTACTCAGCCCCGGCTCCCGAATGCATCGGTGATATAGAGATGGGGCTCAAGTGCATGATGGGGAATTTGCAGGTGCGCGTATTATGGTGTGTCACACTGTGAAGTATGACATCATCGGTGGAATGAAGTGCTTTGGCCAGGACGGGCACTAAAATGGCATCTTTAGCGCTCCGGTTGAAACGAGTGATTTATACCGGGATAGAGCGGTGAATTTCACGCGCTTCTCAAATCAAGGTGAGACATAACGGGAAATAAAAAAAACACAACTAATGATGTAATAAAATAAAATAAAAAGTCAAATGGCTGCGCTCGCAGAATCCAAGGCCCCTCTGTGTGCACCAAGCGCTCGGCCAATGATTTGTTCAAAGGGCTTTGGGTGACTGTCAGTCGGGAGCGATCGAATCTGACTGGAATGGGGTCCGTTTTCTCTCCTCCCGACCCGACAAACCTTTCCAGAGGATTACGGCAGAGATCTGTTCGGGCAACACATGGGGGAGGGGATTATACTCCCAAGAACAGAAGACGCCATTTTGTTTTGCTTGCGTGTCTTGTTCGCATTGTGTAGGAATGGGTTAATGTGCATCTGCGATAGGTTTTTGCTCTAAATGCAAAAGAATGGTGAGTTCTCCGGACCCAGGGGGGGATTGCGGATGGAGAAGTCGTAGCTAGAAAGGATTTATAACTATTATATGGTAATTTATCACTAGATGTCTGGTTTCCATGGTAACTAAACAGGATTTACATCTATTTTTTTTAATCTACATCACCAGATGTCGGGATTTTGATGGATGTTTTTTTTTTGTAGAAGGGGTTAATACGGTAGGGGCAGCTCCTCTGCCATCAACCAATGAAGTACAGCTGCTCTTCGTTGGTTGATGTCAGACGAGCCCCCTGCTGGCGACCAATAGTCACTCGTATGGACTTTTAAAAATCCTGGCGCCGAAACTCGGCCTGAGGAGACCGGGCCCTCAGACTTTGGGGATCCTTATACTCTATGATGACAAAGTTAATGCTGTAGCTGACGTGTTTGATGATGTAATTATCATATTACTGCAGCGATAGGGAAATTAAATCATAGGAACGATTGCTTTACAGGATAGGATGGCTTTAGATTACCGTATTTGCTCGATTATAAGACGACCCTGATTATAAGACCACCCCCCAAATCTGAATATTAATTTAGGAAAAAAAGAAAAAGCCTGAAAGTAAGACGACCCTAAAGGAAAAAAGTTTTACCAGTAAATGTGAATTCATCTAAACTATTTTACATCTGCCCCAGAAATGCCTTATACCCCCTAAATGCCACTGTGCCCATGATATGCCTTTTAACCCTATATGCCACTGTGCCCCATGATATGCCTTTTGACCCCCTATTTTCCACTCTGCCTCCAGAAATGCCTTATACCCCTATCAGCACGCATCGGCCGTTTAGATTACATTCCCAGCAGTCTGATGGCCGCATAGTGATGGGAGCAGCGTGAGGGGTGAAAGGTGAGTGCGAGGGGGCGGAGCTTTCACCCTTCACGCTGCTCCCATCACTAGGCGGCCATCGCACACGGCTGCTGGGTGCTGATGCCGCCGGCCAGCGCTGCTTTAATACGGACCAGCTTGCCATATTAACTTAAAAAAACAAGTATTATAGTAGCGCCGGCCGCATCAGCACCCAGCAGCCGCTTAGATTAGATTTCGGGCAGCCTGGGGGGCAATTGTCACTCCACCGGCGCTTAATGAAATCAAAGCGGCCGGCGTGCACGCACCGCACCGCCCAATGGCTGTGCCTCAGCTCTTCATCTCACCCCTTTTAAGATGTGGGACAAAGAGCTGAGGCACAGCCATTGGGTCTGACTGGCGCATGATGCAGGGGCGTACCGAGAGTATTTGGCACCTGTGGCATATACTGTATGTGGCACCCCCCCACACACTTTAAAACTGCATAGTTTCTATGGTTAGGCAAACATTGACAGGGGTACAGCATAAGTATTATATACTGTGACACACATTGACGTCAATGCGTGCCTATCACTATACATTGAGCCAGACACTGACAATACTGCACTACAACCCCTATCACTATATACTAAGCCAAACATTGATGTGGTGTAGGCCTACCACGTCAGTGACTGGCTTAGTATATAGTAGGGATGCACCGAAATGAAAATTCTGGACCTAAACTGAAAATTCAGCATTCACTTGGCCAAAACAAAAAAAAACTTTAAAATACTTTATTAAAAGTAACTCACCAAAATAAGACTAAAAAAAAATCAACAACAATATTAATTAATATATATATATATATATATTAATTAACAGCAATCACAATCCTATCCTGCCCAGGTTCTAGCATGTGCTGGCTGACTTAGCATGATAGGAGTGTGATTGCTGTTTGCAATATATATATATATATATATATATATATATATATATATATATATATATATATATTGCAAATTATTCACCAAAGTTGGACCAAAAAAAAATTGATAACAGCAATCACACTCCTATCATGCCTAGGCAGCCAGTATATGCTGGAATCTGGGCATGAAAGGAATGTGATTACAGCCTCCCTATGCCATGCTATCACCCAACACTTACACATCCATGCTATCTGAAACCCTCATTCACAAACATTCAGCATAACACCCATCACTCTCGCACACTATCCACTCTCCCTGAATCTTGTCCTACCTTTCTTCTGTCACTGTCACTTTTCCTCCTCCTCTTCGTTCTTCCTTTCTTCTGTGTCCTGTCTTTCCGGTGCGGAAGATGGTGGACGTGGCTTCAAATCCCGCCGCACAGCCACAGTTGCCGCGGCGGCACCCCTCAGATGAGCGGCAGCCGGGGTGGGCCACCCCCCGCCAGGTACGCTACCGGCACGACGGGCGCATTCAATCCAGCCGCAAACTAAGCGGCTGCGTTGAATATCCGGCCGGCCCACCGACCCGGATTCAGGGTGGCCTGGGGGGCAATTGCCCCCCTGCCCAGCCCGCCCCTGGCAACGGAGGCGGCTTCCAATCCAGCTCCGCCGGCCGAATCTGCGGGCCAACCGGGAAATTTCCCGGTATCCCGGTGGGCCAGTCCGGCCCTGCATGGGCCCCCTTGAGTGGCAGAACTCCAGGGCCCGGTCGCAGTCGAGACCCCGGTGGTTCCGCCACTGCTTACCGGTGCTTCTGACTTCCCTGTCATGTAGCCGGGGCAGCCGGAAGGAGGTGTGGCTAGCGGCGGGGGTTGTCTGCGTCCATCGCGCAGACCTCCCCCGACTGTCAGAGATCAGAGTTCCCCGTACCGGTGCGGCGAACCGGGGAAGGTCTGCGCGATGGATGCAGACACACCTCCTTCCTGCTGCAGCGGAAGTTGTCTACACGCTGCCCCAGCTACACACCGGGGACTCAGAAGCACCGGTAAGTGGGGCGGGGGCAGGGAGAGACAGGAGGATCCAGGTCCCCTGCAGCTGCGGGGGATCTGGATCTTAGTCGTCTCATAGTCAGACCTATTTGATTATAAGACGACCCCGATTATAAGACGAGGGGTATTTTTCAGAGCATTTGCTCTGTAAAAAACCTCGTCTTATAATCGAGCAAATACGGTATTTATCGGCTTCTGAAAGCGGGGTCTGTGAGCTCACGCGGGATGAATGCTGCGTGTACGTCGTAGATACCAGAAAACATGATAGCAAAAATCCGTGTCTGGTGTGTGATTGTCGCTTGCCGCGTTTGTGTATCTAAGTTATTGTTTGTTGCAAGACCCTGATCCAGAAATGTGTTGGACCAACGAGAGCCGCGGCTGACCCTGGAGGCAGAATATGATCATGACTGTGATGACGAGTTCTGGTGACTCTGGATGATGTCATGTTTGAAGATCCTCGTGAGAAGGAGCAAGTCCCACGGAACCGGCCCGATTCTAGCTCCACCGGACCCCGAGTCTGTAAAAATAAAAAATATATGTCTAAAAATTGAAGATTTCCTGATTTGGAGCTGCCGTTAAACAGCTGCCATTTTGTCTTGTATGAATGGGTTAATGTGTATCTGCGATAGGTTTTTGCACTAAGTGCCCCGTTGCAAAGGAATCATAAGTTCTCCGGACCGGGGTAGAAGTCGCCGCTTTCCTGACCGCTCTGCAAATAATACATAGTAGGAAAATAGCGGAACTCACAGGCGGATTTAAGCAGGATTTATGACTATCGGGGTAACTCTTATCGTTGTATGTCTGACTATATATCTGGTTTCCATGGTAACTAAACAGGATTTCTTGCCGACGTTCACAGTACGAGGGGTGACCGCATGCTGGTGACGAACTAATTGATAGTGTCATGGAAAATGCTTCTGTTAAAGGGTTAACAAGGCTTCTTGCATTAGGCCCCATCCTGGAGTCCTGGCCAAACCATCAACAATTCAGTGGGGCAGGAAGAGCAGCCAACGGGGGGCGTCTTCAGAGGACACAAGATGTCCTGTCCTGGGTGCCGTAAACTCTTACAGGGAACCTCGGCAGTGGGGTCACACAGGGGACCTGAGATCACACAGGGGACCCGGGCGGTGGGGTTACACAGGGGACCCGGGCGGTGGGGTCACATGGGGGTGGGGGGTGTTTGGTACCTGTACGCTTCTGATAACACAGTGGGCCCGGTCACCCCAGTTATTAACGCACGCGGTGCCAGCAAAATATGAGATATTCAGATATCAGGCAGGTGTTTGCTGCCAGGTTTTACGTCCCTGGCAGTAAAGTGCTCCACCGAGCTGTCCCCGCCCCATGTGACACCAAATGGGCGTCACCCAGAGACAAAGTAACCAGAATTCTATAACCTGGGATTAAAGCACACAATTTCTTTATATTTTGACAAGGAACCGTAACATCAAGAAATTCCCACTGATTATTTTACTTTAGTTTTCTGTGTTTTATCCCGGTTTATTTTAGGCTGTTTTGTGTGTATTTCTGCCGGTCTCTTTTACTGTTATTTTTGTAAAGCGCTGTGACTATTTTTGTAAAATTAAATATAAATGAATCAGTTCTGTCTGTGCTCTAAGTTTGAACTCCTGGCTTCCGGGGATAGCCGTAGTTATCAAGTTACCGTTTCTTATAATTTGAAAGTGCTATTTTTTTTAAACTAGATTGTGTTTTTCTATAGTTTGAGCAGTTCAGGGGGTTACCGAAGACTCCTTATGTATTTTTAAAACCTTAAATAGAACGTGGCGGCGGAGGCAGCGAATAAAGTTTGGGGGTCGTGGGATGAACAGGTTTGCGGTCTACAAGCACAGACCGGGAGTCCGGGACTCACTCAGTCACTCTACGCGTGCGCCAAACTCTGAGTAAAAACAGAGGGGGCGCAAGGCGCATGCGCGCTTGATTGTCTCTCCACGTCTTGTCGATAAAGTTTCGACAATTGCAAGTCGCGCGTTGTGTGAAGAAGGGCGTGGCCTTAGCGTGTGCGGGCGGCATTACAACGGCAACATAAAGAACGGGGCTGGGCCTGAAGCCTCGGTGGGCGTGGCTGTTGCGCTCACTTCACTCAGCCGCAGGGTAAAGGCGTCCAATTCTAGCGGAAGGGGCGTGGTTACGTCCCGCGCTCAGCCCATCTCTCCCTACCAGAACATGAAACAAAGGCAGGTCGGGGGGCCCGGGGCCCCTGGCGGTTGTAACGGATCCAGTGGCGAGTCCCGGTTAGCGGGAGCCAGGCAGCGCAGAAGGAGGCGGCGGGGAGGCGGAGCCGCGGCCGCCGAGGAGGACGGCAGTCCAGCCGGGCGGGACAGGCACATGCAGGCCGGGCCGCGGCGGGAGGAGCCCAGGAGGGAACCCGAGGAGGAGGAGGAAGACGGCGAGGAGGAGGAGGACGATTGTGAGGAAGAGGAGGACGACGAGGAAGCCGGAGACGAGGAGGCAGAGGGCCGGGACGGGGACGCTATGGCTACCGGGACTCCGCTTCTTCAGGCCCGAAGGAAGGACGGAGGCCCGTCCACCAAGTACTGGGAGAGCCCGGACACCGTGTCCCAGTTGGACGGAGTGCGCGTCTGGCTCGGCAAGAACTACAAGAAGGTCCGGGAACTGCATGGAGGGACGGGGACGGGCAGCCTGGGGCCTAGCTTTACCTGGGGGGAGGGATGTGGGATTAGATTAAAGGCGGGAGCTTCCCAGTTACCTGACGGAGGAGCGCGGCCTAGAACTACCGGGGGGGCCTGGTGGTTACCTGCTACGGGGTGGATCCTAGAGCCCTGGGATCGGGTGGATAATGAAGCCCGGCGATCGCTTCCCCTCACCTGGAGTCTAAGAGATCCAAACACTCGCGTGGGGGGTCAGGATCTGCCATTATTCCCCTCTCCTGCCCCCCCCCTTCCTGGGGCTTTTCGTCTGTTATCTTTACCTGTTACCGTCACATGCCCGGCCGTGCCGCTCTCCGGCCTGTGACCGCTCACACGTCTCCCCCGTATGTGTTCTGTGCCCCATACTGCAAGATTTTGGGTTTAAACTTTAATAAATATTACTGCAGATAGAAACCTGCCGGCACATCGGCCCCATCCGGCCCCCGGCTAGTCGCCCCTTTCTCCTGCTGTAAAGACTCAAACCTTAATCAGGAGTCGGTCTCGTCTTAGATTCAGGAGCTGTATGTCTGTCCCGTGCATGTTTAATCCCCTCACTGTATTACCCTCTACCACTTCTGCTGGGAGGCTGTTCCATATGTCTATCCCATGCATGTTTAATCCCCTCACTGTATTACCCTCTACCACTTCTGCTGGGAGGCTGTTCCACTTATCTACCACCTGCTTTGGATCGCCGTCTGTTAGTGTTTCGGGTGTTGCTCCCCTCGTTGGTCCCGGGTGCTCCTGCTGATGAATCTATTTTTTTTCCAGTACATCCAAGCCGATTCCCCGACCAATAAAGCTCTGGCCGTTCTCGTCTCCCAACTCCTGCAGTTCCAGGAAGAGGCTTTTGGAAGACAAGTGGCCAACCCGGCCTTCACCAAACTGCCTGTGAGTGTGGGGTATACACGGAGCCCCCGGCTGCGCACGGCCGTTCGGTGGGCCGACCACCTACCTTATTCTTGGTGTCCTCGCGAGATGTTTAGGCGTCTCTCTTTCCTATCGGGCTTATAGCTTTTATAGCGTGTGTGCTTATATTGTGCTTATCGCGTGTATATGTGTGTGTGTATGTATGTATGTATATACATATACAGGGCCGGCCCAAGGCAAAAAGCCGCCTGGGGCGAATTTTAAAATGCCGCCCTCCTCCCCCCTTATCTACCCTTCCTCTCCCTCCGTCCCTGCCGCCCCCCCCTTATCTACCCTTCCTCCGTCCCTGCCGCAGTCTCCCTGTTTGAGGAAATCTTCCGGCACTCAGCATTACAAGCCGGCACCGAGACCGAACAGGGAGACTCGCCGCAGAGGAGAGAGAGAGGGGCGCCGAGCCGGTACTGACAGCTTGGTAACCGAAAACCACTCGGCGCCCCTTTCTCTCTCTTTCACTTAAGAAAAAAAAAAAGGGCTTGGAGCGGCAAAGTGCTGCCCCTTCAAAAGTGCTGCCCCTTCAAAAGTGCTGCCCCTTCAAAAGTGCTGCCCCTTCAAAAGTGCTGCCCCTTCAAAAGTGCTGCCCCTTCAAAAGTGCTGCCCCTTCAAAAGTGCTGCCCCTTCAAAAGTGCTGCCCCTTCAAAAGTGCTGCCCCTTCAAAAGTGCCGCCTGGAGCGGTTGCCCCACTCGGCTCCATTGTCGGGCCGGCCCTGTATATATATCTATATATATATATATCTTCTATAGGGGGTGTGTGTAATAACGTGTGTATGTATATGTAATGTGTGTGTGTATGTATATATCTTCTATAGGATGTGTGTAATAACTAGGATTAGCGTGTGTGTGTGTGTGTGTGTGTGTGTGTAATAGCGTGTGTATGTATATATGTGTGTAATAGCGTGTATATGTATAATGGGTGTATGTATGTATAATGTGTGTAATAGCGTGTATATGTATAATGTGTATGTGTATAATGTGTGTGTGTGTGTGTATGTATATATAATATGTGTAGTATGTGTATATATAATGTGTGTGGTATGTGTGTAATATGTGTATATATAATGTATATGTGTATAGTGTGTGTGTGTGGTATGTGTATGTATATATAATGTGTATGTGTATAATGTGTGTAATGTGTATGTATATATAATGTGTGTGTGTATATGTAAATATAATGTGTGTAATGTGTATAGTGTGTGTGTGTATATATAATGTGTGTGGTATGTGTATGTATATATAATGTGTATGTGTGTAATGTGTATGTATATATGTGTGTGTGTGTATATGTAAATATGTGTGTAATATGTGTATAGTGTGTGTGTGTATATATAATGTGTGTAATATGTGTATAGTGTGTGTGTGTATATATAATGTGTGTGGTATGTGTATGTATATATAATGTGTATGTGTGTAATGTGTATGTATATATGTGTGTGTGTGTATATGTAAATATGTGTGTAATGTGTATGGTGTGTGTGTGTATATATAATGTGTGTAATGTGTATGTATATATAATGTGTATGTGTGTAATGTGTATGTATATATAATGTGTGTGTGTGTATGTAAATATAATGTGTGTAATATGTGTATAGTGTGTGTGTGTGTGTATATATAATGTGTGTAATATGTGTATAGTGTGTGTGTATAATGTGTGTAATATGTGTATATATAATGTGTGTAATGTGTATATATAATGTGTGTGTGTGTATGTAAATATAATGTGTGTAATATGTGTATAGTGTGTGTGTGTGTGTAATATGTGTATAGTGTGTGTGTATAATGTGTGTAATATGTGTATATGTATATATAATGTGTATATATCTCTGCTGGGATATTTGGAGCCGCTGTCGGGGATAATGAGCTGCAGCTCCGCGCCCCACAGGAGGCGTAATTTTACTGCCGTATTTTAATGCTATTTGCTGTATATTTTGGGGCAGTCTTGTGGGTTTTTTGGCGTTTCTTGTCTTGTCTGCAGGTTATTAATCCGCTTGATCTGCGTTGGTTTTTTTTGTCCCGTTAAATGCCTTTTTTTTTTCCCCTGTGAAGAATGCGTTAATGTCGGGAAGTTTCCGTCGCCCCCGTTAACGTTCTGTTTTGTTGCGATGTCAATGAGCCGCTCTTCTGTCGTTGCAGGTAAAATGCTTCCTGGATTTCAAAGCGGGGGGCGCCCTCTGCCACATACTGGGGGCCGCATACAAGCACCGCACCGACCAAGGATGGTAGGATTAGGGGGGGTCCTCAGCTCTAACTCTCACGCGGTTGGTTGGTGCTGTCCTGTAGCCGTCAGGCTCTCATTGGCTGTTGAGTGTGAACTGGTGGTGCGATGGTTAATCCCTGCAGAAGGTAAAGAGTTAACATGTTCTCTGTTTTCAGGAGGAGGTTCGATCTGCTAAATCCGTCGCGGATGGATCGTAACGTCGAGATGTTTATGAGCATCGAGAAAACCTTAATGCAGGTAATTGTGTTCCGGTTACCCCTCGCGGTGGGGGGGGTGCGGAGTTAGACGTGGTCTCAGCGGCCCCCTCGCCTTTCTTCCTTTCTATGAATACGATGTTTGCGCTTCCCCTTGCAGAACAATTGCCTGACCCGGCCGACAGTCTACCTCGTACCCGAAATCGACCTGAAGCTGGCCAATAAGTTAAAGGATGTTGTGAAGCGTCATCAGGTGGGTCGGCGGATCGTGCGCTTTAATGTGTATAATAACCGTCCCTTTATTTCTTCTGCCCCTTGCAAATGCGTAGAGACTCGTTAGAACCCCCCTATTCCCGTCCCCGCGGACGCCTCGCCTACCGCCGCGCATGGTCGCTCCGCTCACCGCCAGCTCCAGAGCTCGCCTGCTGGGTATCTGTCTCTCAATACGTTTCTGTTAGAAAAATGGAGTTTAAAGGATTTTCATATAATGCGTATTTTGTATTCAGCCGTTTAGTTATCGGAGTCTCGTTTAACCCCTTCCCTCGAACACTGAACCCAGGAGGCTTGCGCTTCAGGCACGCGCTCGGTAGGGAGAGATTATAAGCGTGTGCCGGGGTAATCCTCCCCGTCTTACTCCTCGCATCCCCTCCGTCACGCACGCGGCTGATCAAGCCTTCATATTGCAGCGACCGCCTGTTTGTTAAGCATGATGGGAGTGGCAGTAACTAATCTTCTTATTAGGGCTCCGTGACGGAGGAGAAGCAGAAGGCCTCGCATCATGTGTACCCTATTCCCGCCTCTCTGGATGACGGTAAGAAATGAATCGGCTCTGGTGCCTGCAGGGTTAATTGGGTTAAATGCTGGCGATTTAAGAAACTTTTTTGGCTGAAAAGCCTTGGCTTCCAGCTTTAGCTCGTTTTGCAGACCTCTGTCGCCGGTGGGGGTCCGCCGGTTGTGTATCGTTACTACGGGGGCTCTGTTTGTTTCCTCTGCGACTCGCCGTCTCGCTCTCCGGCGCTGATCGCTTTCTCTCCGTTTCAGATGATTGGCTGAGACCCGTAATAAAAAAGGACAAGCAGGTTCTGGTGCACTGGGGCTACCACCCGGACAGGTAACGTGCCGCGCGCTCGCTGACTGCTGGGGGAGATCTGAACCCCAACCACCCCACCCCCGGTGTCTGCGGGTAAAATCGGCCCTCTATGGGTTATTTTGCCGGAAGAAAAGCTGCCGTTGGGGTCGAGCAAAATGTAACGCTAGACTTCTTAAAAATGATCTTTCATAAAGTTTCATTCCGTTGTAATCAGACTTTGGGTTGGGAAATCTAGTTTTTAAAAACTAGGGCAGCATAAAATCTCCGAGCCCCGCGTCTGTTATTAAAGGGTTAAATATCTCGCCAGCCCTGGGCGATTCTGGTAATAACTCCTGGGTGTTCAGACTGCGGGGTTTGTTGGAAGCGCATGGCCGGGGTCATCTCTTCTGTAGAGAGCCGGGAATACCCGGCGTCAGCGGACCCTGGAGTTCTACCCTTCTGTGCACATCAATAAATCCACCTGCCCGCCGCCGCTGGAATCCCCCCGTAACGCGCTCTGCTCTCTTACAGCTACGACAGCTGGATTTCAGCCACGGATTTAGACGCCGACGTGGAAGATCCTCCTATACCGGAAAAACCATGGAAGGTAATCGGTTAGAAGCGTAACTCGAAAGAGCTTTTATGGAACGGGCGAAGCTTCGTTTAAAAGGCTTTATACTCTGCAGGCTTCTTGGGGAAATTCTTTGTGAATCCATCTGTAACGACCCATTTAGAAGAGAAGGGCCACGCGAAGCTCTCCCTTCCGCCTCTCCGCGCTTCTAACGTTAGAATTGCTTTGGTTTCGTTTCCATCGTGTTTAAAACACCAAGCTTGTTTTTACTGCTTTAGTGCCCCCCACAGCAGCCTGGGTGGGCTTTCTCCCATCTGCCTCCACTTATAGACTGTGCCCCCCCAAAAATAAGACTCTTGGACGGTCCAGACTCGAGCTGTAAAATGTTATCAGTATCTCTGAATGCAGAAAGCGTGTAGTTATATCATATGTTTTATTATGTTATATGTTTATCGCGTGTCATTTTTGCGTTTAGGTTCATGCTAAATGGGTTCTGGACACGGATATATTCAACGAGTGGATGAACGAGGAAGACTACGAGGTGGATGAAAGTAAGAAAGCAACCAATTTCCGGCAGAGGATCTCCCCGAAGAGCGAGGAGGTAACGGATTCCAGCGATATTTTCAAATGTATGAACGAATAAATGGTCTGTTTCCATGGAAACAGAATATCCCTTTAAACTGGCTTCCTCTTGGCATTTGCTCCGTATTAAAGCGCATCTCATTTTCATCAAATCCTACATGTTACGGCTCTGTACGCTTAAATTGCCTCGCGCCCGGTATAATTATTCCTCCCCATTCAGTTGGTGATCATTGCTGAGAACCTTCTGTACAGGAAGTCAATGAGTTGCTGCTTCTACTAAATTTCTCCAAAATTACAGCCATTAACAAAAAGCACAAATTCTAAAAACCTTCCGGTGGTTATAGAGGTGAGGGCGGCGGGTCACATGGTGGTTATAGAGGCGAGGGCGGCGGGTCACATGGTGGTTATAGAGGCGAGGGCGGCGGGTCACATGGTGGTTATAGAGGCGAGGGCGGCGGGTCACATGGTGGTTATAGAGGCGAGGGCGGCGGGTCACATGGTGTTATCGCAATCGCTGGGTTATTCATGGATTTTTGGCGTCTCTTTGTAGGCCGTTCGAAGCCCCGAGCGGAAGGACCGGAAATCTCTCGCCAGCGTCAAAAAGAGAAAGCGCTCGCCGTCTCCGCAGACGCCGGCCGAGTCCCGGAGAAAGCCCGGCAAGAAAGGGTAAGAGCAGAACCCGTCCCGGGGGGGCGCGCGCTTCCTCATCCACAAATACTCGGTTCTGTGCTCCAGGGAGGCGCTTGCAGAGGCGCGTGGGGTCTGTGATGATGGCAGCGATTGTTTAATATACAGGTTTGTGGTTTCAGGCCGGGGAATCTGTATGGGAAGCGGAGAGGACAGAAGGACGAGGAGGAGCAGGAGGATCTGACCAAGGATATGGAGGACCCCACGCCGGTCCCAAACATGGAGGAGGTGATCCTCCCAAAAAACGGTGAGCGATCCGTCCGGAGATAACGGCTGCCGGGTTGGCTTCGGGGATTCGGCTGCAGCTTTGGTCATTCGAATGATTTGCTTCGGATATAAAAACGGATGAAACCGTCTGGGTTGGAGAGAGAAACCGGATGAACTGAACTTGGGGAGATTGTTTTGAAGCCGGAGGTTTTGGGTTGCGACGGGGGCTTTGACACAAATTACAGGCCCGATCTATTAAGGATGATCTGTGTACGTTCTCTACATACTGGTCATGTCCCCCCCCCCATGTAACACGTATGTCACCACCGAGTAAGGTGTCTGTAAAGTGACAGCGAGGTCCGCTCCGTGTTTCGCGCTCTACTGGCACTGACTGTGACTCTTGTGTTTTTAGTGAATCCCAAGAAGGACAGCGAGCACACGCCGGTGAAAGGCGGCCTGGTGGCGGATCTGGGTAAGGACTTCCTAGACATTCTCATTTACTGTGGTAAACATGTTTAGAAAATGCATGGCTGGCTACGTACGGCATGGGCGTCTCGGCGTCCTGACATTCAGTCCGGTGCCGCTTCTGCCGATCGCTCTCTATACTCCGCGTTTGGCACAAAGTCTCCGGCAGATCTGCCGCCGCCACTTGTAACGACGCATCGGCTCGTGGGGATCCTCGCGCCAGCCGGGGGGCCGAGGGCCGGTTACTTTGCCGGCTGACGTTTTTGGGGCTGTTCTGGCTCGGACGCCTGAGCTCTCGCAGAATACACGACAAACGGGTTAATCTTCTTGTTTTCGTCTTCAGATGAGCAGGAGGAGGACGCGGTCGCTGCGAGCGGGAAGGTAATTCTCGCAGAAATCGTGACTCCCCGGTATAAATGCCCTCTGTATGGTGTAATAAGCGTCCGTGTAATTTGTTCTCTCCCTTCTTCTCTTGCCCCCCGTAGGAGGATGAAGACCCCGGCAGAGACCAGAGCAGGATGATGGATAACGGGGAGGATAACGTCACCGAGCAGACGAACCACATCATCATCCCGAGCTACGCCGCCTGGTTTGACTATAACAGGTACAGCCGGCAGGATAACGTCCGCTGTGCTTATGAAGGACTCAAAGGGCTCTTCTCGCTGAGGCAACCGGTGGGATGTCGCCGCTCATCTGATCCTCCATTGGTTGCCATAGTGATAGGACCACTTCTGTGACTTTGCCCCAAACTCGCCTTTTGTACAGCAATTCCCCAGTTCGCTTTCTGTAAAGATTCCCCTCCTAGCGACCCAATCGGCCGTCTGCTGGAGACTTTGAACTAAACCTAGAATATTAAGAGCCTCATTTTTTGGGTTTTTAATACTTTTCAGCATTCATGTCATCGAGCGTCGGGCCGTCCCTGAATTCTTCAACGGAAAGAACAAGTCGAAGACCCCGGAAATGTGAGTAAACGGAAGCTGCCCCTTCAAGGGATGAGGAGAGGAACTTTACGGTGTCTCGTGCTGGTTAAGCTTCATGGGATTTATTTCCAGAGCAAACGGAGACCCTCCTGCATCTTCCCGGCTTTAACGGATCCAGAAAAAATATATCCAAAAAATTGTATTTTAATGCATCCAATTCTTTTGAGGATCTTTTAACTTTGATAAAACGTAACTCCTGCAGATACTTGGCGTACCGGAACTTCATAATAGATACCTACCGCCTGAACCCTCAGGAGTACCTGACGAGCACGGCGTGCCGGAGGAACCTGACCGGAGATGTCTGCGCCGTCATGAGGTCGGTTGTGATGTCGAGTTACGCAGATGTGACATCATCAAACTCCTATCACAACGTAACTCTGCGCTTGTGTCTCCGTAGGGTCCACGCTTTCCTGGAGCAGTGGGGTCTGGTGAATTACCAAGTGGATGCAGACTCTCGCCCCATGGCCATGGGCCCTCCACCGACACCCCACTTCAACGTGCTTGCCGACACTCCTTCCGGACTCGTGCCCCTGCATATGAGGACGACTCAGGTATGGCTCTGGATGTTTGCTGTCCCTGTGGTGAGTGGCCGGTCTCCCCGCCTGTCACCGGGGCCGTGCGCCGTTTAGCTGACATGTCTAACTGCCCCCGGTCACTTGCTTCTCAGGTGCCTTCGGCTCAGCAGATGCTGCATTTTCCTGAGAAAAACAAAGACAAACCGATGGACCTCCAGAGCTTCGGTCTGCGCACGGACGTCTATTCAAAGAAGACTCTGGCTAAGGTGCGAATGTTGGGGGGGTAACATTAATGTCTGTGTTCTCGCTGCGGGTTACAGAGGACCCTGTGAGCATGCGCTGTGCGGGGGTTCGGCCTCCCTGCCTTAATCTGCGTTTCTTCTCTTTGTATGCAGAGTAAAGCCGGCAGCGCTGGCCGGGAGTGGATGGAGCAGGAGACGCTGCTGCTGCTTGAGGTGAGGCTTTGAATGGGTTAATTCTTCCTGAGCGAGAACCAAACCTTAATCAGTCGTCGGTCTCGTCTTAGATTCAGGAGCCGTATGTCTATCCCATGCGTGCTTAATCCCCTCACTGCATTACCCTCTACCACTTCTACTGGGAGGCTGCTCCACTTATCTACTACCCTCTCAGTTAAGAAGAATGTACATTACGTAGCCCGCACGCTCTGCATGTGTAGCGAAGGGCCGCTTGCCACTGTCGTAGGTGCAGATGTTCAGTTTGTCGTCCTTCTCTTCCAGGCCCTGGAGATGTACAAAGACGACTGGAACAAAGTGTCTGAGCACGTGGGGAGCCGCACTCAGGACGAGTGCATCCTCCACTTCCTGCGCCTGCCCATCGAGGACCCGTACCTGGAGAACTCGAACGCGTCCCTCGGGCCCCTCGCCTACCAGCCGGTCCCGTTCAGCCAGTCTGGCAACCCGGTTATGAGCACCGTGGCCTTCCTGGCCTCTGTGGTGGACCCGAGAGTGGCCGCGGCCGCCGCCAAAGCTGCTTTAGGTATTCCAAAAACACCAAAAAACACACATGCCACGGCGCGTACTCCACAAACACGTGACGGCGTTTAAATCCCGTCGGGCGCCTGCCTCAGAATAATGGTCAACAAATACAACAACCAAGATAGAGATAATGCCGCATGGCAGACGGGCGCCTGGCGGGTGTAGTCCGTGCTCTCATACCGTGTCCCTTCTCCCGGCAGAGGAGTTCTCACGCGTCCGGGAAGAAGTGCCGCTGGAACTGGTCGAGGCTCATATCAAAAAAGTGCAGGAAGCGGCCAAAGCCCTGGGCAAGGTGGACCCTTCTTACGGGCTGGAGAGCAGCTGCATAGCGGGGACCGCCCCCGAGGAGCCGGAGAAGACGGGTGAGTCGTTCTGTGACGGCCTGCGGGTAAGGCGGAGCCTGTAGAAGTAAAACGCTCCTCGTCCGCTTGTCGGGGTTAAGATGTTGTTTCTCATACAGCTTCCTTAGTAAATAAACCCCAGTGGGTTACTTTGTGTAGCGTTTTACGAACCAGAAAAGCGAACGCGGATCCCGTGCGTCGGGCGGCTGAGGCACTCTTTAGCCCGCGTTATGATTTATACATGTTGCCCCCGAAGTGACGCTCGTTTACTCTGTACAGCAGATGCTGCCGAAGAGGACAAAATGGAAACGGAGCCGTCGGAAGCTGCGCCGGCTGAAAAAGTGAGTGAGTGTGTGTGTGGAGCAAGTGGGGGCTCAGACTGTATGGTGGGGGGTATATAAGATATGATAGACAAACCCCGAAATCCTGTCTACTTTAACATTGGTCTTTATATCGATTCCCACGCATCCCCCCCCGGCCCCTCCCCTGTCGGCATGGTATTAATGAGCCTTGGGGCTGGGGGTGGGTTGCTGACCCCATTACTTTTACTCCCAAGTAGCCGGGGCCTCTGTCATGTGACTGCAAGCGATCACATGACTGCCCGGCTCCTATCGGTCCCTGCCCTGTACCTTTTTAACCTGGTAATACGGCTGCGCATGGGCCCTGCTTCGTCATACGGAGACCCGGCCCGGTTACAGGACGTTTTTTTGTTTATGCGCCAAACGTTTTCAGGCCGAGATAAAGAGCGAGAAGGAGGGAGAGTCGGAGCCGTGCGAGAAGCCGGAGGGGGCGACGGAGAAGAAGCCGGAGGTAGAAGAACCCGAGCCGGGAGACGAGGAGAAGCCAGGTACGTCTTGGATTTGGATTGGATGCTGCGTATACAAAGGGAGTCCCTGCGAGGGGCCCTTAGGACTGGGGCCGGTTGTTCTCGGTGGTCTCGAGAACGAGGTGCGAGGGAATGATCTCCGTATATCCAGGGCCGCCGTTCACATATAGAAACACATTCCCGGCTGTCCTTCTCACTTATATATCCTGGATAGTACGACGTAAATGGAATGGGTTTCAACTAACAGAGGGTGGAAGATACATGGAACCACCTCCCTGCAGAAGTGGCAGAGGTTAATATTGCGAGGGGATTGATACCTGTGTGGGGGAGACGCGGCTAATGCAAGGCTATTAAATCCTTAAAATGTGCAGATCAGACACCGCTCGTTTTCACAATTATTCCTGTAACTTTTAGAAGACGACTCCGAGGAAAACAAGGAGAACGTGGAAGCCGCCAAGGAAAGCGACCCGGCGAAGAAGAAAATCGAAAACGACATTTCTGAGGGCAACGTCGCGATGGCTGCCGCCGCGGCCCTGGCTTCTGCTGCCACCAAAGCAAAGGTCAGTCTGCTGGAAGCTGCCCCTGTGTGTGAGATGGGGGGGGGGGGCGGTAGCTGGAGCCCACCCGTGTGTGGGAGAGATGGGGGGCCGAGAGCTGGAAGCTGCCCCTGTGTGTGAGATGGGGGGGGGCGGTAGCTGGAGCCCACCCGTGTGTGGGAGAGATGGGGGGCCGAGAGCTGGAAGCTGCCCCTGTGTATGAGATGGGCGGGGAGGGCGGCAGAGCCCACCTCTGTGTGTGAGAGATGGGCAGGTGGGGTGGGCGAGAGCTGGAAGCTGCCCCTGTGTGTGAGAGATGGGGGAGGGGGGCTTGGAGTTTGTTGGGAGAGACAGCTGGATCCCTCCTTGGTTCTGGGGCAGGTTGTCCAGCTTTCTTTTGTGTGATGTTGCTGAAGGGCCGGTTTTGGACGCAGTGTGAGGTATCTGTATCTCTTGCTATCTGTAAAGTGATCTCTTGGCTGATTCCCGTTTGGCGTCACTTAAGGCTCCTCTGTGCCTCGTTTCTCCCCGTAGCATCTCGCCGCCGTGGAGGAACGGAAGATCAAGTCGCTGGTGGCCCTGCTGGTGGAAACCCAGATGAAGAAGCTGGAGATCAAGCTGCGGCACTTCGAGGAGCTGGAGACCATCATGGACCGAGAGAAGGAGGCTGTGAGTGATGAATACGGGCCGCTCGTCGGAGGTAGCCGTGGCCGCTCGCTCCCGCCACGCTTGTTTTCTTGCGGTTGCTGGGGGTCCAGAGTCCGATCTCTCTAATCCGTGCCGTGTTTTCACGGTGGAGACGCCACGTGCGGCGGTTTTGGCTTCTCGGTGGCGTTTAGGCCAAGTTATGGCCGTCGTGGGACTCTTTGTCGGGATAATTACCGTTTCAGAGCGCGGCCGGCGTCTGCTCTGCGCTGCACTTGGTGTGAGGACTCCGGTGCTCGTATAATCCGGCAGGTTGGACCCTGCCTGTAGATGTACGACTCGAGGCTGGGAACGCGGCGGCGCTAAACTCGCTCGCTTTGGATAGACGTAGAATCGTCTTCTGATAACCTTCTCTCCGTTTCCCTCCCAGCTGGAGCAGCAGAGGCAGCAGCTTCTCGCCGAGCGGCAGAACTTCCACATGGAGCAGCTGAAGTACGCCGAGATGAGAGCGCGGCAGCAGCTGGAGCAGCAGCAGCAGCAGCAGCACCAGGGTGCGCCGGGACCCAACCTGGGTCACATGGGGTCACCTGCCCTGCCGGGGATGATGGGGCAGCAGCCGCCACCGTACGGGGTCCATCACCCGATGCCACCCCCCCATCCGTCACAGCCGGGTGAGAGGCGGATAACGCCGCGTTTAATAACCGCACCGCGCGTTCTGGATCTAGTGGCCCCGAAGCAGCAGGACCCGGCGTCATGTGACCTGTAATCTTTTCAAATGTAGCGATGGGGCTTTAAAGTAAACCTAATATTTCTCTCGCTGCCCCAGTCGGTGCAAATCGGCTCGCTGCAGGGGCTTTTCTCTGCACTAGTATAAGTGTTCGGTACCAGTGGTGGAGATTCAGGAGCCGTATGTCTATCCCATGCATGTTTAATCCACTCACTGTATTACCCTCTGCTGGGAGGCTGTTCCACTTATCTACCATCCTCTATATTCAGGGTAGTTTTTAGGGTATGGAATGGTGTAACCTGCGCGCGGTTGTTGCTCTCGTAGTTTTATGGTTATTGCCCCCGTGGGGTAACTGCTCACGCTTGTTTCCTGCAGGCCAGATGCCAGGACCGGGTTCCGTGATGTCCGGACCTCCCATGCCCCCACGTATGATGCCCAATATGCACCCAGCTAGCGGACCTCACCCACTTCCTCCCTCGGGCATACCCCCAATCCCTGGCAACATAGTCGGTCCGCGGGCCCCGGTGGCCCCCAATGGCATGTGTAAGTAACTCCCATCATTCTCAGCTCAATGTAATTTAAAGAATTGGGGGGGGCGTAACTATTGCTGCGGTTACCCCCCCCACACACCTTATCATTCTGCCCTGAATACCAACTATTAACCCATTGATTGGAGAGACTAGCATTGTGTGGCCCCCCAAACAGCTTAGATATAGGGGGCCGCACATAATTCTCCTGGAACCCCGTGTTTGTCTCTGTATTTTATTTAGTCTTTTTTTAAATTTTAATTTCCTCAATTCTTCTTCTTTTCAGATTCGGGGCCTCCACCTCCCGCTGAGGGTCCGACTCCCCCTCCCATGGTGCCTCCTGCCCCATCTGCCCCCTAAGCAGACCCTCGGAGGACTCAAACCACTCGGCCGCTTCCCCGGAGTGGTTGTTTTTTTATACAGTAAATGTCTCTAATCGACCAAATGATAAATACGGCTCTTCCGCATCCCTTTTCTTTGTTTTCCCGGGTATGGTTTGAGTATTTATTGGGGCGCAGTGGGTCGACCCCCCCCCCCCCCGTGATCTCATCGACGTTTCAGCCGCCTCTCCTTCTCCCGACCTTTGCATGTTTCGTCGTAGCGCTCGCTCCCGTTTCACGGGCTTTTCCTTCATTTTTATGAGTTTTGTAATAAAACCTCACGTAGCCGTCGGCTGTTGCCTCGTTTTGCTGGGTTTTGGGTCCTCCAAAGGTTTGCCGCTTTCTCTTTAGATCTGCGACTCCCATGACTCTCAGCCCGGCTCCGAGAGGATTTAAATCTGTAACGACTCTCTCCCATCTCAGGATTTAGGGGTAAAATGCGTTAGTGGGGTTTTTTTTCCGTCGGGTGGGGTAAATGTCTGTAATCTACCTCTCCTGGGCGGCGAAAGTACCCGGCGTCTCCGCCGAAGCCTGCGGTGCCCTCATGCGGTGTCTTAGAATGTTATCCGCATACGCGTTGCATATATATATTATATAACATGAATGCGATATACGGGCGCAGCGGGCCGGGGCATTTAAATGGAATCACCCAATGCAGCTGTTATGGGTGGTAAATGGGCTTTTCCAGCATAACTTGGGGAGGAAAAAGTGATTCTATATGGAAACCCTCTGAAAACTGCTTGCCAATGCTGGAGGTCCCCGTTCCCCCGCACCGCGGGGGCGATGCGGACCCCCCCAGCGCTGTCCTCCCCTCTCCCTGCGGAATCTCGTTGCGTTTTCTAGGATTTTGGTTGAATGTTTTTATATAGAGTCGCCGTCGCTGGCGGTATTTTGAGTTTTTGGGGGTTTTTGCGGCCGCTGCGCTCCTCAGCTCTAGTTTAGGTGTCGTGTTTAGGACTCCTGGATCTCGGCCCCCCAGACTTGTGAAATATAATAAAATGGTTTCTTTTATAAAAAAAAAAATATATATATTTTGTGTGACTTTCTTTGGTTTGTATTACAGGGTTACTCCAACGCGCTTCTCACTTCGATAAAATGTAAAAAAAAAAACTTTGAATATCCACAAAAATTTGTAAGGAAATGTTTTGGATGCTCTGTTACTGTCACCTTTTGATGATGTGGGCGGTACTGAGAGGGACGTCTGATCGTCTGTGATTGGTTAATTACATCAAGCAGCTGACATCGGCACCTTTACACGGCACCGCCACCTAGTGGTGAGAGTCACAGGTAGACGGTTCCTGCTGTCGCTGCACATTATACAGGGCTGAGCCTGCAGTAAGAGCTGCGCCGGCCCCCCTGTATAATGTATAGATAAATCGGTGACCGGCCCCCTGTATAATGTATAGATAAATCGGCGACCGGCCCCCCCCTGTATAATGTATAGATAAATCGGCGACCGCCCCCCCCTGTATAATGTATAGATAAATCGGCGAGCCGGCCCCCCCTGTATAATGTATAGATAAATCGGCGAGCCGGCCCCCCCCCTGTATAATGTATAGGTAAATCGGCGAGCCCCCCCATATAATGTATAGATAAATCGGCGAGCCGGCCCCCCCCCCTGTATAATGTATAGGTAAATCGGCGACCGCCCCCCCTGTATAATGTATAGGTAAATCGGCGAGCCGGCCCTCCCCCTGTATAATGTATAGGTAAATCGGCGACCGCCCCCCCCCCCCCTGTATAATGTATAGGTAAATCGGCGACCGCCCCCCCCCCCTGTATAATGTATAGGTAAATCGGCGAGCCGCCCCCCCTGTATAATGTATAGGTAAATCGGCGAGTCGCCCCCCCTGTATAATGTATAGGTAAATGGGTGAGCCGCCCCCCTGTATAATGTATAGGTAAATCGGCGAGCCGCCCCTCCCCTGTATAATGTATAGGTAAATCGGCGAGCCGCCCCCCCCTGTATAATGTATAGGTAAATCGGCGAGCCGCCCCCCCCCTGTATAATGTATAGGTAAATCGGCGAGCCGCCCCCCCCCCCTGTATAATGTATAGGTAAATCGCGAGCCGCCCCCCCTGTATAAATGAAGTTATTCTGATTGATGTCGTAATCCCTAAATAGTGTTTGGCGACGTTGCATGGAACGTCTGAATATTCTGTATCGGTGACTCTGAGCAGCAGTCCAATTCCCACAGCCTGCGGGCAGCGGATGCTCTAAGGGCTGGCTGAGTGTCA
Organism: Sceloporus occidentalis; assembly: GCA_023333645.1. Lineage (NCBI taxonomy): Eukaryota > Metazoa > Chordata > Lepidosauria > Squamata > Phrynosomatidae > Sceloporus > Sceloporus occidentalis. Next base: position 531 of record JALMGF010000501.1, on the reverse strand, counting down.
TGGGAGTTGTAACTCGACATCGGATGGGGCTGCAGTTTCACATTTATAGATGGGTCTCGGTTATTGAGCAGGGTGTCTGTGTCTGGCCCAAAGCCCTGCCGGCGGGTGTATGCCACAAAGCCAGTGGTTGTCATCATGCATATCTCCCAACAGTCCCAGATTCTGCCAGGAAGTCCTAATTTTCATGCAACTTTTGAAGCGTGGGAATAACGGCCTGCTTTTTAGATCCTCCGCCTGTCCCGACAGCCCCGTCCGGCACCTCCCGTGTAACTGCTGGATACACGAGACCGTACGCTGCAGTAAGACCATGGCGTGTGCCACGCGTGTCTGCGTGTAATCCTGACCGCTCACTGCGTTCTTCCATCAGTCTGCAGAGGACAGAGGCTGAGATGCTCTGCGGAGCTGGGGAGGTCCCCATGACTTTTATGGTCTGTCTGTCCCTTTAAGGCTCTCGGATAGATCCGACTCCCAGGATCCGCTGGCTACGCGCCTTATAGAGGGGCAGCTCTGTTACCCCCGCTGCCTAGGTTT